>AWOL01S0034317.1:64085-76346 GCA_000715115.1 Nicotiana otophora | reverse complement strand
AACCCTAAACCACTCATCCCTTCACCCACTGCCCTCGAACTCTCTCAAACTCCCCTTCTCTCTCTGTCAAACCCTAGCCATCTCCCCCTCCCCAGTTTTCTCTCCTAATCCCATCGATCATGGGATTCCATGGTCTCTTCTTGCCATATTCGACTCCCCCTTGGTACTGAAATCTTTTATATACCGCTTGCCTAAACACGGCAAGCGGATTTCATCGATTTCGATCCAAAGCTGGTTCATTTTCTTGACCTTTTCCGTCTATGTTCGTTCTTGTTCGTTTATGGTATGAATCTCTGTGCATTTCCGTGATTCCTACTCACCCTAAAATTAGGGTTTCATATTCTTTTAAATCAAACCAAATCTGGTCCCATTCTTTGATTTTAAAAGGTATTTCTGTCTATGTTTATCTTATTCTATACAGCATGTGATTTTCGCCTTTTATTTATTTTTGGTTTCTGCTGATTTTACACTTTCCCTAAAATTAGGGTTTGAGATTTTTCTCTTTTCCTTACTAATTTGATTGCATTCAATGATTCTTTCCTTTCTCGTGCTTGATTGATGATTTTTCTTGTTTGGATGTTAATTTCTACTACTATATAAACCCCTCCCCATTCCTCCTTTGGGACAGACTTGAATCGTGAATGTTTACTAAACAAACTGAAATTATCACTCTTTATTCTCTAAATACTCTTGTTCTTTATTCTGGTTCCTGGCCGACTGAAGGCGAAGGCTAGAAATTCTGGGTTCTTGTTACTGTGTACTTTGTTCTTTCTTGTCTCTTCGCTTAACGGCCAAGGCCAGCAATTCTGGGTTCTTGCTACTGTGGACTTTGTTCTTTCTTGTTTTTCGTTTAACTGGTGAGTTGCTGAACTTTCGTCACTTCATTCCTATTTACCTGTCATTATCATATGTTTTCACTTCTGAAGGTTGTTGTTCAATATGTTTCTAGGTTGTTCTCGTATGCAATCCCGATTGTCTTACTTCAATTCAAGGCCTTTCTAATCTAAAATGCCATTACGCTTGTAGTTTGAGACATGTTTAGACCTGCTTTAAGTTGATTAATTTCTTTTTAAGTCTGCCTAGCCTATGTGTTACTGATGTTTAAAACCTTTGCATTTTAGCCATCTCTTTAGTGTTTAGATTTTCTATTAACCCTATTGCTTGAACATGCTTTCATATCCCCTTTTATGGATTAGATGACTAAGCATAAAGGTATTCACTAAGTGTTTAGCATAAGTCTGTTTCTAAACTTGCTGTGATAACATGTAGCATGTTTGATCCTGTATGCTTCTACCATGTCTTGACTTCCAAATAGTGGCCTTAATTTGTTCTCATTCTGTTAGGTTCTGTTGCCAATTGATATGATCCCTTCTTGGGACACTAGCATCTACACTTTGCATAATCTGAACCCTTTTTGTTTTCTAAATATGAGCTTGTGTACATCAATCTTGCAAACCTGTCTTGTTAGTATATGCATTATGTGTTGAACTTGTTTTTCTGAAACTTAGTTAAGTCTGTTCTCAAAACCTAAGCATGTTATACTAATTGTTCTATGTGCTCAATTTGAATCTGTCTGTATCCTTCAGTATTGTCCCCCTAACCTCGGTCTATTCCTTTACTACTTGGTCTCTTTGAGTTCTTATTCTTAGCCGGCTGAAAGCCAAGGCTACTTAGGTGCTATCATTTGACCTCCCTAGTGTGAGCACTGCTCGGGGTCCAATTGAGACCCTTGTGAACTCTGATACACTAGGATTTGGTCCTTAGGCTTTCTCTGAATTTCCCCTATCAACCTCCCTAGTGTGAGCACTGTCCTGGGTTCTTGAAACCCTTGGGAACTCTGACATACTAGGGCCATGGTTCTAATGCTCAACTTTGCCCTGTGCCCACTGGGTGAATCACTTGATTCCTGGCTGCCTTATGCCCATGAGGATGTAATTTTGGGTTGTTATGAACTATGAGAATGAAGGTCTGGCCTGGCCGGGTATATCTTTGGGCCTGCTGTAGGCTTCCTATAGCTATTCTACTTTGTAATTGATTCTATTCATTCTGAGCATGTAATAATTCTTGTAATAACATTTGGGGTATTAGTGAAATTGGGAAAGGGATTTTTATCTTATATTTGCAATCAATGGGGTAGGAATCCTACCTATAGGTTCAATAATGTATGTTTAGTTATTGTGTGTTAGAAATCATGCCTATAGGTATCCTATTATGTTCGGTCATTATATGTTAACAATCCTGCGTATGGTTTCAATACTTGGTTCAATTGTGTTCTATTTCTGCTTATTAGAAACCATGCCTATATGAAATCACACACTTCACTTAACCTGCCTAATACCTGCACATTATTCAAAAGCGTGGTCGTTTGACTAAATATTTTACCTGCTCTTATGCCTATTTCTGTCCGATTATTAGATATCATGCCTATAGGGAATGAATGCTAATAACAATCCTTTTAATCTACACCACGCTCAATATATATCATGCATGTAGGATTTTAATTACTTATAATCACTATTGCATCGCACTGTCCATCTAGAAAGCATGCCTATAGGAGCTAGCATATGAAAATCAGTTCCAATCACTAGTCTCTAGAAATCATGCCTATAGGACATCACCAACCGCTCTTCAAACGCTGTTATCCATGTGATTATAAGGAGGCATAAGTAATTTTGAGCATTCCCAATAAGTTTTATTGACCCTACTGCATGAATCACCTAGAGATCATGTCTATATGTTTAATAACCTACAACCTATAGTCTCAATAATCAACGTGTAATACCAAATTCTCCTAAACTGTATAGTCGTTTAGAAATCATGTCTATAGGTTTCATGACCTCCATAATCTGCAAATCAGTTAACTTGGGACAACAGCACCACATATACGATATTGAATTCGGCATCACCTAGAAAACATGCATATAGGACTCTAAGTCTCAAATTTTGAAACTACGTATTGCCCACGTGCATTTGTTTGTTTGTGTGTGGAGGCTAACTTGAGCCCTTAATTGCCTTTACATGAAGTCCCAACTTGGTTTTTTTTGTATGTCGCCTAGTTTTATTATTTTTGAGCAACCTAAGTTAAAGTCTAGAACCCCCCCTGAAATAGAGGTCCAAATACCTCCTGGACTATAGGCATGAGACGGGTAGTGTACGCATAGAGTACGACTTATAATTGACTAGTGCGCTTTAGGTAAACCACTTAACGATAGTAATCGGGTAGAAGGAGATGATAGTCTGTGCCCGCTGAATAATATGAGTAACACCCCATCTTAAGGGAGTTACGAAGTATTATTTATGTTACACAGTGTGATCCTTTAGGCTAAAAAACTTAGGACCCCCACCTTTGTTAGAGTCAATCATTTTATTTGTCCAAATTGCTTCCCTTCCCTTAGACTAATTCATATAATTCGAGTTCGGCCGGGACCTACCATTGTAGACCTCGAGGAGTGCCTAACACCTTCTCCTCAAGGTAATTTGAGCCCTTACTCGATCCTTGGTGACGCAACTAGTTAATCCAGAGTTATCTGCAAAATAGGTGCTCTAACGCGCCTTAATCCATTAGGTGGCGACTCTTCTCTTTTAACACTCCTCCCATTTAAAAAAGTTGTCACGACGTCGAGGCCCGCTTTCCGCGAGGAAAAACGGGGCGCGACAACATGGCGACTCTACTGGGGATATCCTTAGGCTCTTCCCATAATGAACTTGGTCTATGTGAATTAGTCTCCCTCGATAAGCATGTCTTTATTATTTTATGCTCAAATTCACCGTTTATTTGATACATGCACACCCCCTTCCCTATTTTCCCTTTTACATGAATTTACATGCAACTTTTCGTTTAACCTTGTTCGCTGGCTTCAATCTTTTTGTCTTTCCCAATCCTTACCCCTTTTACCACTTTATTATAATTTTTTCATTATGCGAACTAACTCCTTCTTTGTTTTTCTTTCTTTCCTATCTTTACATTTATTAAATACCGCATTTATCGCTTTCATCATGCAAAATACTTGACAAGATGTTGTTTTATTTTTTGCAAAATTACATGCTCTGCATCATATTCCACTCATGCGCAATTAATACCATAGCGACACTTGATGAGTGTCCGCGCTCTTCCTATATTACTCTTTTTAAATTTGGAAAGGCTTATTTGCGGTAAAACTAGTCGATTAGCAGTGTAGTCGACGGTTCCGTGCCTTTCCCTCTCAAGTTGTCCGCGTGAGGGTACTGGTCTAGACTTCTATAGAAAACCCTACTCTGATGTTAACTGTGCATGCATCATGTCCAAATCTAGCATAAGTTAGAATGTTGTCCGCATAATAACTCTCTAAGGAAAGCCTTGTCCAAAGTCCATCGGGATTTCCATAATCCCAACGGGCACGATCATGATATGTACATTATTTGGAGAAAACGTGCCGATATGCTAATCATTAATGTGTAAGTAGTCAAACCCGGAAGGGAAAATGGCTAACTTTATTTATTTTGCAGAAATGAAGCACGAAGTCCCCAGGTTCAGCATGGTCTAAAGTATCTCACCTCTATTGCTAGACTGTTGGGAAAATCTCTCGCCAAGCGACAAGAACCATGTGAAAAGAATTCTTGGAAATTTACCTTCTTTGCTGGACATTCAGCCAAACAATGTATTGATCAAGGCCGCTAATATGTTCTGAGATAAAAAGAGGGCTGTTTTCCGTTTTGGTAACATAGACATGACTCCCCTTCTTGAGGAAATAGGAGATTTTGCCAGGCTACCCTGGGATAGCCCTGGTCTGCTGGTACCAGAAAATCGTACTTCTGGGATTTCTGAAAATGATGGTTCTTAGAAAGAATGACGAGTTAGTCTGCCTAAAGAAGTCCTACATACCTTTCGACTTCCTCTACAAGCGTTATGGGCACAACACATCCTACCGTATCTATCATGATGAGTTTGCCATCACTTCCCTGGGCTGGACTCATCGTCAGGTTTTTGTGTTCATCGTCTGTTTTCTGGGTATGATAGTATTTCCAATTCAAGAAGACAGGATTCACACTCATTTGGCTATGGTTACCAAGACCTTAATAGAAGGGATTGAGGGACAAACTTACACTATTGTCCCAATGATCGTGGTAGAGATATACCAAGATTTGGACCGTTGTAAGAAGGGATTCAGAAATTTTGAGGGTTGTAATTTGTTACTGCAAATATGGTTGTTGGAGCATCTTCAAAGAGGACAGTACCGTCAGTAATTTCCGCGGCAACCATGGAATAACCACATAGCCTTTCACCATCCAAATGACTTTCATCCCAGACAGGTTTGCACAACCGGAAAATGCCGTGGATTGGGTACACTTCTTTAACAATTTGACTGGTGACAAGGTCCATTGGATGTTCGAGTGGTTCCCTAGTAGCGAGTTCATCATCAGGTCCAGGGATGTTCCTTACTTAGTGCTGGTCGGGTTGAGGGGTATCTATCCTTATGCTCCTATCAGGGTCATGAGATAGGCTGGGAGAAAACAAGTCATACCACGGGTTTCTAAGATGGTTCACTACAATGCAGACTTTATGGGTGGTGCCATTCCATCCAAGTGTGAGGCCTAACATATGTGGCATCTGAATATTATTGTGGAAAAGGACACTATCGAACCAGATTGGTAACACGCCGGTCATGTGTATTTCTACCTATCATGGTTGGATGATGACATAGCAGGAGAAATCGAGCCAGGGATCGATCAAGAAAACAGGGTCATAGACGATGCTGCTGAAGCACAAGTAAAATACAAGAGGTTGCACAAGAGAATCCTTGAGTCTGAAGCCAGACATTTGGAACAACACAAGATAGACATGGAATCAATCAATGAATGGAGGGAAGTTGCTGCAAAATCAACAGAGAGGCTGGAGTACTTAGAGCAGGGTCTGATAGAACTCGAAGGGAAGATGAGGAAAAGGATCGTGGATTGTCAGAATGCAGAGGGAAACAAAGAAGGACACCTAGCAACGACATATCTGCTGCTGGACATGCGCGACCTGGGGAATCTGATCGATGGGGCCAAGAAGGCCAAGCTTGGAGAGGGTCCCTCCGGGACTAAATTGAATAAAATTGTTGTTTATTTGCTTTTCTAGAGTCGTTTTAGAAATTGATTGTAATAAGGAAAATTCCACTAGAAACTCTTTTAATTATTGTCATTTTAGAGGTTTGATATATTTATTACATTAATGAAATGAGGCAGTTATCGGCATCAAGTTTCTCCAAATCTATGTGTCGGTAGGCGTACCTCATGCACAATGAGGTCCCCAAAATTAGGACACGAATTTATAATTCCGCAATACATATTTAAATACCGCAAATATCCTTCCAAAATCCCCTACTGACTTGTTTACCTTTTTGCTTTTTTTTGTTTTGATTATTCTCATCCCTTAAGGTTGGTTCTTGCATACTGGCATCATCAGCGTACCATACGAGATCCAGAGGCCCTCCACCTCCTCCTCCTCCAAGTGATCCTAAAAGTAAGGGAAAGGCTATGATGGATGACATAAGTGGTATCAGGAAAGATAACGCTGCGCATGCGGAAAATGTTGAAACTTCAGATAGTTGGAGTACTCCGGGACAGAAGGATTTGGTTCTGCGGTTGGAGCAGAAAATACTGGAATTGCAAGGGGAACTTGAGCAGGTCCGCAACTTGGAAAACCTCTCCCTCACCTTAAACGTCCCAGATATTAACCAACAGAATGCCCAAAACCCAACACCTCCTCAAAACACACCAAACCAACATCCACAAAATCCTCTCGCACCTCATCAATATGCCACACCTCCTCAAAATCCTAACCCTCCACTAGTGCCAACTCCTCCTCAACACCAACATCTTCCGACTCAGTATCCACAACTACTACCTACCATACTCCTTAAAATACACCGCAACCTACCCCTGATCCACAAAATTCAACCAATGATCATAACTACACCCAAATCCCCGGTATCCACCAAAGTAACCCCATATATGTAGAAACCCTACCTCACCCAACTCAATAAACCCCATACACACTGAAATCTGCCGAGAAGGACCTGCTCAACAAGAATATGGCAGGGGAACTTAAGAAGCTCACAAGCCGAGTCCAGGGTGTCGAAGGGGGTAAAGGTATTGAGGGTTTGAATTATGAAGATCTGTGTATTCAGCCAGACGTAAAACTACCGGAGGGTTACAAACCTCCTAAGTTCGAGATGTTTGACGGAACAGGTGACCCAAAGGTGCATCTAAGGACATACTGTGACAAACTCGTAGGAGTTGGAAAAGATGAGAGGATTCGCATGAAGCTGTTCATGAGAAGTCTCATGGGGGACGCCCTATCTTGGTACATCAGTCAAAATCCCAAGAAGTGGGTTAGTTGGGTAAGCATGGAATCAGATTTCATAGATCGATTCAGGTTTGATACGGAGAATGCACCAGACGTCTTCTACATACAGAATATCAAGAAGAAGCCAACGGAGACTTTTCGCGAGTATGCTACTCAATAGAGATTAGAAGCTGAAAAAGTAAGGCCGGCACTGGAAGAAGAGCAGATGAACAAGTTCTTCATTCGGGCCCAGGATCCACAATACTATGAAAGGTTAACGGTTATCGAGAACTACTAATTCTACGACATCATCAAGCTAGGGGAAAATATTGAAGAAGGGATCAAAAGTGGAATGGTAACTAATTTTGAGGCATTACAGGCTACAAACAAAGCATTGCAGTCGGGGGTATATCCAAGAAGAAAGAAGTAGGGGCTGTGATGGTAGCCCAAGGTCCAAAATCTCCTCTTACATACCAAACACCTCCACCCACATATCAGCCTTCACCTCCCAGATATCCACAACTTGCCACTACCTACCATACTTATAACACCCAGCCAACATATTATCACTCACCGCCAACCCGCCAAAACTATCAGAAACCCAGACCAAATTTCGACCGCAGGCCACCTAGACAATATACCCCTATTGCTAAACCCATAGATCAATTATACAAGAGACTGAAAGCTGCTAGATATGTCACCCCTATTCCCGCTGTTGCCATGAAAAGCTCCTCTCAATGGGTCAGTCCAAACAAAACATGTGCCTACCACTCCGGTATGAAAGGTCATACCATTGATGAATGTTGCACCCTGAAAGACAAGATCCAGACACTAATCGATACCAAGGTTATACAAGAAAAGGAGGCTACACCTAACTTCCGCAACAATCCCCTCCCGGATCATATGAGCGAGGGAGTAAATGTGATAGAGACTGATGAAGAATGGGACCCAGAAGGGTCGATTGGGCTTATTCGAGAAGGGGGTGACCCAAAGAAACCTGCGGTCACTCTTACTCCTATTATACAGATACAGCTACCAGTTGAAGTTGAAGTAGTTGCACTAACCCTGTTCGAGGTGGAAACAACACCTACAGCTGCACCTGCTCCATTCGAAGTAGAAGTAACCATACCCTTCACTGTGACGGTAGCATCTACACCGCCCTTTAAATCTAATGCCGTACCCTGGGACTATGTTGCAGAAGCCAGGAGGAAAACAAAATCAAAAATGGAAGAATCTGGTGCAACACAAGGGATGACCAGGACTGGTAGAATTTATACACCTGAGAATTTGGGAGGAACGAGTAGAGAAGCTGCTTTCAAGCAACCCATCATCAAAACTGGCCCGGATGATCTTTGGAGAAAGGTGCAAGCGAGAGAATATTCTGTGGTAGATCATCTGAACAAAACTTCTGCTCAGATATCCATCATGCTCATTACTGCAGAATTTTGAGGCACACAAGAATGCCTTGATGAAGGTATTGAATGAATCTTACGTACCTAACAATATCCCCAGTGGGGAGATAGCTAACATGGTAGGGCAAGTACTGGAGAGCCACAAGATCACATTTCATGAAGATGAACTGCCACCAGAGGGATTAAGCCACAACAGGGCGTTGCACATCACGGTACAATGCAAGGATAAATTCATTTCTAGGGTTTTGATAGATGGAGGGTTCAGTCTCAACATCTGTCCGTTTCCTACTTTGAAAAGGTTGAGTAAAGGTTTTCATGAAATACGAGTAGGGACTATGAATGTGAAGGCGTTCGATGGGTCTCAAAGGGCCACAATTGTGGAAACCAATCTATGCTTGCGGATGGGCCCGATTTGGTTTGATGTTGAATTTCAAGTGCTAGACATATCCACCTCATACAATCTGTTGTTGGGATGACCTTGGATATATGCCGCCGGGGCTGTGGCTTCTACTTTGCACCAGGCTGTAAAGTTTGAATGGAATCATCAGGAGGTGATCATTCATGGAGATGGGAGTAATCCCATTTATACCAACCAAACTATTCCGGTCGTGGAAAATAGAAAGAAGGACAAATGGTGGAGCAGCAAAATAGAAAGCATACTAGCGTGGGCAAGGTATGAACCCGGTAAAGGGCTCGGGAAGAACCTCCAAGGTATTACCAAACCGATATAGCTAAAGCGTCACGGCACAACCTTTGGGCTTGGGTATGACTACACCTGGCACGAGTATCAGAATTGGTTGCCACCATGGCGTGGTCCTTATTACCCTCTAGAGCAACCAATACCATATTTGAGCTAGTCATTTTACCAAGCTGACATGATGTGGGAGTCCAAAGAAAATGATGTTCTAGCCGGTATAAGGAATCTGTTTCTGGATGATGGAGACATGGATTGCAGTGCGATAGTTGAGGAGGAAGAGGAGGAAGGCCTCATTATTCAGACCTTGGAGAAGGGAGCTGTTCTCAAGAACTGGACTGCTGCACCATCAAGGGCCCATCGAATTCCTGGGTATCTTGACAATTAGCATCATTTATTTTAAAAGCATTTTTTATGAGCATTTAAGAAGTTTTCAGCATTTTGTTTTAAGCATGTTTTGTTTGAAATAATTGCTCGGGTCATCGAGCCGCACCTGTTTGACATTTTCAAGATTTATCTAAATGCATTGCTATTTTTAGTATTTATTATTATTCTTTATATTTTTTTATCTACAACATTATTATTACCTATCCCTATGAACTTAAGACTGTGACATGTAATGAGATAACGCAACATAAGGATAATGATTCAGAGGATCTGGAAGATGGTATAATGCCCGAGGAAATTGTCAGAGAAGTGGAAAACTTTGAAAACAAGCCTAAGTCCAATTAGGATGAGACTGAAACAGTTAATCTAGGAGACTCCGAAATAGTCAAGGAAACACGTATAAGCATTCACCTGTCACCATCAGAGAAAGAAGAATACAATTGTTTCCTGAAGGAATATGAGGATATATTTGCATGGTCCTATGATGATATGACTGGTTTGAGCACGTCCATAGTGGCTCATAAACTACCTACTAACCTAATATATCTGCCAGTAAAGCAGAAGCTCAAAAGGTACAAGCAAGATATGAGTTGGAAAATCAAAGAAGAAGTCACCAAACAGATAAAAGCTAAGATTCTCAGAGCGGTTGAATATCCAACTTGGTTGGATAACATCGTGCCAGTTCCAAAGAAGGATGGGAAAGTCAGAGTATGGATCGATTATCGGGACCTAAACAGAGCAAGCCCCAAAAGATGATTTCCTATTACCCAACATATACATACTGATCGACAATTGCGCCAAGCATGAACTCCAATCCTTTGTGGATTGCTTCGCGGGATATCATCAGATCTGGATGGATGAAGAGGATGCCGAAAAGATAGCTTTTATCACACCATGGGGGGTGTACTACTATAAAATGATTCCATTCGGTCTGAAGAATGCTGGGGCCACTTATATGAGGGCCATGACAACTATTTTTCACGACATGATACACAAGGAGATAGAGGTATATATGGATGACGTCATCATCAAATCTAAGAAGAGTACAGATCATATAGCAGACTTGAGGAAATGTTTTGATCGGCTTTGAAGGTACAATTTGAAATTGAATCCCGCAAAATGTGCCTTCGGGTTCCCCGCAGGAAAGTTATTAGTGTTCATCATCAGCCGCCGAGGAATTGAGTTAGACCCATCAAAGGTCAAGACTATCCAGGATTTGCCGCCTCCAAAGAACAAGAAAGACATGATGAGCTTCTTGGGACGTCTTAATTACATCAGCCGCTTCATAGCACAATCAACCGTGATCTGTGAGCCGATTTTCAGAATGTTAAAGAAGGATGCCGCAACTAATTGGACTGAAGACTACCAGAAAGCTTTTGACAGAATCAAAGAATATTTGTCCACACCAGCAGCCCTGGTCCCGCCAGAACCTGGTAGACCACTGCTAATCTATGTCTCCGTATTAGATGAGGCTTTTAGTTGTGTCTTGGGACAACACAATGAGACGGGAATGAAAGAACAAGCCATATACTATTTGAGTAAGAAGTTCACACCCTACGAAGCACTGTATTCTTTGCTGGAGCTCATCTATTGTGCTTTGACCTGGATAGCCTAGAAACTGAGGCACTACTTCTGTGCCTATACCACATATCTCATATCAAGGATGGACCATCTGAAGTACATCTTCTAGAAACCCATGCATACAGGGAAGCTGGCAAAATGGCAGGTATTGTTGAGTGAATTCGACATTGTCTATGCGACTTAGAAGGCAGTTAAGGGACAAACATTAGCGGATCATCTTGAAAACAATCCTGTAGGAGGAGAATACGAACCACTAAAAACGTATTTTCCTGATAAAGAAGTATTATTCGTAGGAGAAGATATTGCCGAAGCCTACGACGGGTGGAGAATGCTTTCGATGGAGCCGCAAACTTCAAAAGAGTGGGTATTGGAGACGTTTTGGTGTCAAAAACAGGTCAACATTATCTGGTATCCGCGAAACTCAGATTTCCGTGCACCAATAATATGGCAGAATAAAAGGCTTGCATATTGGGGCTCAATTTGGCCGTTGACATGAATATCCAGGAATTACTGGTAATTGGTGATTCAGATCTGCTGGTACATCAGGTGTAGGGAGAATGGGCTACAAAGAATACCAAGATATTACCATATCTATATCATGTGCAAGAGATGATGAAGAGGTTCACGAAGATAGAGTTTAGACATGTCCCGAGAATCCATAATGAGTTCGCAGACGCATTGGCCACTTTGTCCTCCATAATACAGCATCCGGACAAGAATTTCATCGACCCCATTCCGGTAAGGATTCATAATCAGCTGGCTTACTGTGCTCATGTTGAAGAAGAAACAGATGGGAATCTATGGTTCCATGATATCAGGGAATATTTGACAAAAGGAGAATATCCAGAGCACGCAAGCCACACCCAAAAATGCACACTTCG
>AWOL01S0034317.1:47639-58360 GCA_000715115.1 Nicotiana otophora | reverse complement strand
CCCCCCCCATGAGACTAAGAATTGTCTCTCCTTGCATGACCACAAATGTTGCTCTATTCCAAAAACCTTGCATCATTCTCTTCTCTCGAGGCTGAGCTCTGCCTCCGACCTTACACACGACTAAGCTCTGTCTTGTCTTATCTCAAGCATCATGTCTTTGCATCTCATGTGATGATACATAGCCAAATTTTCCGAGGGCGTCATACTCTGAAGGCATCATCTTCACAGCCGGAAGACACTATGCCATGGCCTGAGGATCTCTTAATATTGCACATCATTATTCAAAGGCATCATGGTTCAGAGGCACCACCTTCATAGCCCGAGAAAATCATTTTATCGCCTGCGAATCCCCTATCTCACAACTCATGGCCCGGGACGTCATGGTCTAAGGACATCATCCTCACCGTCCAAAGACGATCTCCATGGTCCAGAGGGAACTTGCATCATGTTTAAATTCTTGCAATAATCAATATATATTTTATGCATACATCGTGTTTTGAGTTTGCAGGTGATCCAGGAAGTAGCCGTTCTCTTAACGGGAGTAATCTTCTCTCCATTTTCTATTCAACGTTCATATCCTTCAATTATTTCAAACGTAACCAATCACCATACCCGTTCAAATATCCATAACCATTCCTAGATACATCCATTCCCAATCCCGATATTGTCCTATCCAGAATATCTTGTCCGTTCTTACAATAACTCCATTGGTTTATTCCACTGTTGGATCCGGTACTACACATGGCATGATTCCTATAAAATCAGGGATATATAGGCAGCTCAGAGACTAGGGTCCGGCCAATATCTTTTCAAACCACCCCACTCGGTCAAAATCGGTCATCATTTCTTACCCGACAACTCTTTCATCCTTCCCGGGTAAAGAGGAAAAGCTGTTGATACCCGATTTTTTCCTCATATTTTTTAAATATATATATATATATACCTTCAAAATAGCGCATATGCATCATTATTTGATTTACAAGCATACACAAGTATTTTCATAATTTTCCATGATTTTTAAAGACTTTAAACCAATGTATTTCTGCATTTTTATTGTATAAATATCCAATAATTATCCTCCATATATACTGCTATATACCTCTTGCCTAAACATGGCAAGCGGATTTCATCGATTTCAAACCAAAGCTGGTTCATTTCCTTGACCTTTTCCGTCTATATTCATTCTTGTTCGTTTATGGTATGAATCTCTGTGCATTTCCGTGATTCCTACTCACCCTAAAATTAGGGTTTCAGATTCTTTTAAATCGAACAAAATCTGGTTTGATTCTTTGATTTTAAAAGGTATTTCTGTCTATGTTCATCTTATTCTATGCAGCATGTGATTTTTACCTTTTATTTATTTTTTGGTTTCTGCCGATTTTACACTTTCCCTAAAATTAGGGTTTGAGATTTTTCTCTTTTCCTTACTAATTTGATTGCATGCGATGATACTTTCCTTTCTTGTGTTTGATTGATANTGATGATTTTCCTTGTTTGGATGTTAATTTCTACTACTATATAAACCCCTCCCCATTCCCCTTTTTGGGACAAACTTGAATCGTGAATGTTTACTAAAAAAACTAAAATTATCGCTCTTTGTTCTCTAAATACTCTTGTTCTATATTCTGGTTCCTGGCCGGCTAAAAGCCAAGGCCAGAAATTCTAGGTTCTTGTTACTGTGTACTTTGTTCTTTCTTGTCTCTTCGCTTAATGGCCAAGGCCAGAAATTCTAGGTTCTTGCTACTGTGGACTTTGTTCTTTCTTGTTTTTTATTTAACTGGTGATTTCGTCACTTCATTCCGATTTACCTGTCATAAGCATGTGTTTTCACTTCTAAAGGTTGTTGTTCAATATGTTTCTGGGCTGTTCTCGTATGCAATCCTGACTGTCTTACTTCAATTCTAGGCCTTTCTAATCTAAAATGCCATTACGCTTGTAGTGTGAGGCATGTTTAGACCCGCTTTAAGTTGATTAATTTCTTTTTAAGTCTGCGTAGCCTATGTGTTACTGATGTTTATAACCTTCACACTTTATCCATCTCTTTAGTATTTAAATTTGCTATTAACCCTGTTGCTTGAACATGCTTTCATATCCCCTTTTATGGATTAGATGACTAAGCATGAAGGTATTCACTAAGTATTTAGCATAAGTCTGTTTCTAAACTTGCTGTGATGACATGTAGCATGTTTGATCCTGTATGCTTCTACCATGTCTTGACTTTCAAATAATGGCCTTAATTTGTTCTGATTCTGTTAAGTTTTGTTGCCAATTGATATGATCCCTTTTTTGGGACACTAGCATCTACACTTAGCATAATCTGAACCCTTTTTTTCTAAATATGAGTCTGTGTACATCAATCTTGCAAACCTGTCTTGTTAGTATATGCATTATGTGTTGAACTTGTTTTTCTGAAACTTTGTTAAGTCTGTTCTCAAAACCTAAGCATGTTCTACTACCTGTTCTATGTGCTCAATTTGAATCTGTTTGTATCCTTTAGTGTTGTCCCCCTAGCCTCAGTCTATTCCTTTACTAGTTGGTCTCTTTGAATTCTTATTCTTAGCAGGCTGAAAGCCAAGACTACTTAGGTTCTATCATTTGACCTCCCTAATGTGAGCACTGTCCGGGGTCCAATTGAGACCTATGTGAACTCTGATACACTAGGATTTGGTCCTTAGGCTTTCTCTGAATTTCCCCTATCAACCTCCCTAGTGTGAGCACTGCCTTGGGTTCTTGAAACCCTTGGGAACTCTGACACACTAGGGCCATGGTTCTAAGGCTCAACTCTTCCCTGTGCCCACTGGGTGAATCACTTGATTCCTGGCCACCTTATGCCTATGAGGATGTAATTTTGGCCTGGCCGGGTGTATCTTTGGGCCTGCTGTAGGCTCCCTATAGCTATTCAACTTTTTAATTCATTCTAGGCTTGTAATAATTCTTGTAATAACATTTGGGGTAATAGTGAAATTGGAAAAGGGATTTTTATCTTATATTTGTAATTAATGGGGTAGGAATCCTACCTATAGGTTCAATAATGTGTGTTTAGTTATCGTGTATTAGAAATCATGCCTATAGGTATCCTATTATGTTCATTCATTATATGTTAGCAATCTTGCCTATGGTTTCAATACTTGGTTCAATTGTGTTCTATTTCTGCTTATTAGAAACCATGCCTATAGGAAATCACACACTTCACTTAACTTGCCTAATACCTGCACATTATTCAAAAGTGTGATCGTTTACTAAATATTTTACCTGCTCTTATGCCTATTTCTGTCCGATTATTAGATGTCATGCCTATAGGGAATGAATGCTAATAAAAGTCCTTTCAATCTGCACCACGCTCGATAGATATCATGCTTGTAGGATTTTAATTGCTTAAAATCGCTATTGCATCACACTGTCCATCTAGAAAGCATGCCTATAGGAGCTAACATATGAGAATCCATTCCAATCACTAGTCTCTAGAAATCATGCCTATAGGACATCACCACTCGCTCTCTAAACACTATTATCCATGTGATTATAAGGAGGCATAAGTAAGTTTGAGCATTTTCAATAATTTTTATTTACCCTACTGCGTGAATCACCTAGAGATCATGTCTATATGTTTAATAACCTACAACATGTAGTCTCAATAATCAACGTGTAATACCAAATGCTCCTAAACTGTATAGTCGTTTAGAAATCATGTCTATAGGTTTCATGACCTCCATAATCTGCAAATCAGTTAACTTGGGACAGCAGCACCACATATACGATATTGAATTCGGCATCACCTAGAATCCATGCATATAGAACTCTAAGTCTCAAATTCTGAAACTATGTATTGCCCGCGTGCATTTATTTGTTTGTGTGTGGAGGCTAACTTGAACCCTTAATTTCCTTTACATGAAGTCCCAACTTGTTTTTTTTTGTATGTCGCCTAGTTTTATCATTTTTGAGCAACCTAAGTTAAAGTCTAGAACCCCCCTAAAATAGAGGTCCAAATGCTTCCTGGACCATAGGCATAGGACGGGTAGTGCACGCATAGAGTACGACTTAGAATTGACTAATGCGCTTTAGGTAAACAACTTAAAGATAGTAATCGGGTAGCAGGAGATGATAGTCTGTGCCTGCTAAATAATATGAGTAACACCCCATCTTGAGGGAGTTACGAAGTATTATTTATGTTGCACGGGGTGATCCTTTAGGCTAAAAATCTTTGGACCCCCACCTTTGTTAAAGTCAATTATTTTATTTGTCCAAATTGCTTCCCTTCCCTTAGACTAATTCATATAATTCGAGTTTGGCCGGGACCCACCATTGTGGACCTCGAGGAGTGCCTAACACCTTCTTCTCAAGGTAATTTGAGCCCTTACCCGATCTTTGGTGATGCAACTGGTTAATCCAGAGTTATCTGCAAAATAGGTTCCCTAACGCGCCTTAATCCGTTAGGTGGCGAATCTTCTCTTTTAACACTCCTCCATTTTAAAAGAGTTATCACGACGTCGAAGCCCGCTTTTCACGAGGAAAAACGGGGTGCGACAAGTTGTATTCCGTACAGATGTTGTACTTTATTTTTACTTCTTAGTTGATACTCATGCACTTGTGACACCGGGTTTTGGGCTGATTATGGCTTATTTTGTATTGAAATTATTAAGAATATTATTATTTACACTATGAATTCCATCTTTTACTATTTAATCGAAGGAAAATATGATTTCAAAAATGTTAAAATGAGAACCAAATCAAGTATTTATTTTTGGCTTGCCTGACGGCGGTGTCCGGCGTCATCACGACCTTAATGGATTTTGGGTCGTGACATTACCCAAATATCACAATTTGAAATAGAGATAGATCATTCCATTAATATAAAGTCAAAATACCTTCATCCCTTCAATTTCACTCTAGTAAGAGAAGACCAAGTGATTCTAACAAGATGGAAAGCAAAATATGACTGCAGATACTACAATAACGAATGTTCATGCTAAAATCATGTCACACATAGAAAGTCTCAAACTCCAATTATTATGCATGAACACTCAAGCGAACAAGGAGCAAGAGATTTATTAAACTTCAATACTAATTGAATTTTTATATTCCAAATTTTAAACGGCTTTCATTATACTAAGATTAACACCGATAACAGTGAAATAAGAGGGGAAAAGAATGAAACCTAGAATTGTCTTTGATTAACAAACAATAATTCAATAGTTACACAGACAGAGACAAAGCTGCAGCTATGGTCGGAACCCAATTCAGACGGAACCTCGAATGCAAAACTTGAATCGACCTCGGCTCGGTTTCTGGCCTTAGAGAATCTCCATTTTTGAAATTAGAAAATAAAAGAAAAAGTTAGAATTTTGTTTTTTATATTTTTGAATTTGAAATCAAAATCAAACTAGAAGAAAACTGTTTTCTTTTTTTTTGTGTGTGTTTTTATCAATGAACTGAGAATGCAAGACCGAATTATAAGAAATCCAAGCCTTAAACTTACAGCCTCATTTTTTTTCTCCAATTCTGTCCGAAACACATACCTCCCCCCTTCCCCCCCCCCCGGTTATGCAGAAAACTTTCCTTTTTCTTTTCTATTGTCCCCCACTCTCTCTCTCTTCTCAAAAATCCTCTCCTCCCCTCACTTGTCACGTTCTCTATCATGTCCGTTTTGCGGTACTGGGATATATATGGAATGTATCTTAGAAAGAAAGAAAAATGGATAGGAAACAATTGTTTGTGTATTAATTGGAGTGGGGACCACCTAAACATTTGTTATGGAAAAATACAGAAAATGAGATGCAATGAAAATCCTTCTCTTTTTTATACACATCACGTGAGCTTAGAGAAGAGGGATGGTGGGTCCAACTCAATTTCTTTTGCCTATTTGCTTTGTTATTTTTGTTCTTTCCTTCCTCTTCCATTGTTTTTTTCTAAAATTTGATAATAAAATTAAAACAAAATCACAAAATACTATTTTATCTAGGATAACAGAAAATATTAAGAGGAGACATAAAGTTACTAAGTTAATGAAATTTAAATACTACTCCATATATACTAAAACCTACAACTTTAAAACTAAATTAATTAAATATATTGTTTTGAAATTTTTCTTCTTATCTCTTTTTGGAAAACTAAAATATCAATACTATTTTTGTATTTTTTTAATTTTATGACAGGTAAGATAAACTAAAAGTAACTAGATAAAATATCAATTAGTTAAATAAAAGAAAATATTTTTGTAGTTTTCATTTTTGTGATAAAATAAAGCAAAAGAGTCAAAACTAGTTAAAATAAAGATATTAGAACTAAACTAAATATCTAAACACTAAAATGTGTAAAATATCGGGGGAGGGTCAAAAATTATATGTCTACAGCTGCCCCTCTCTGACTGGAAACACGAAAAGTTTTCAGACAAAGAACGACGAGACAAGTTTTTTGACCCGACCCTTATTAAAAAAAAAGAATAAAACTAAAAGAAAGGAAAATGTGACCGAATCCTGGTTTTGGACATCCTATGTATCCCGGGTTATAAGGGAATCGGGTCACGTGTTAGTTCAAAAGTAAGAAAAGTGGAGAAGGATACCGAGGTAGAGAGTCGATTGAAGCATCGTCGAGGTTCCGATCCGCGGTTCCTATCATTACGTCAAAATAAAAAAAATAAAAATACGATACAAATTACAAGAAAAACTACAAGATCCTATCTACTCTTCAGTCTTGAATATTTCTTGAATATCAACTTGAATCTTCAACATGAAACAGAAAATCAACCCTATTCTTCAGATGAGCATCCTGCTGACTTGAACTTGAAGAAAACTAAAAGTTGACCGTATTCTTTAGGCGGGCATCCTTCTGCTAGCACTTGAAATAAACTTGAACTTGGAGTAGACTTGAGCTTAATGTAAGGCCCCATTAAAATTTTCTAATGATTTAAGATTTTAAAGTGCGCCAGCGGTATTTGAGGATAAAGTATTCTAGTATTAAAGGATACCTATGGGATAGTACCATATCATTTTGAAATGAAAATATGTGTAAGGTGTGTTGGAACATACAAAGGAGTTTTGTGAATGGCAAGAATTTATGTGGAACAAGTTGGATACATTAAGTAGAAAAGATGTCTCAATTAGCACAATATCCTGCTTCAAATACATACTGCTACCAAACTATAATGACTTAGGAGTTGATCTACCTATAAAGTTAAAGCTCTTGGAGTCTAGTTTCCAACGCATCAAACCGTTCGCCATTTGGATAGTTTTACATAACGTTATGGCCATTTTACCGGACCTATGCCATATGCGTGACCAGATGCGTGACCGCGCATATTAGAGGGTATTTTGCCTCAGGTGCGCGACAAGATGCGTGCCCAGGTGCGCGATCACGCACATAGGATCCCATTAAATACCCCCAAGGCCGGGTAGAGAGAGGGGTTAAGTCATTTCTTTGAGCTAGGGCTTGCATATCAAGGGAAATCCGTCCAACACTTCCCTCCCATGAACCAAGGTAATGTTTTTGGAGTATTTGAGTTGATTACTAATCCTAAACACCTATATTAACTAGGATTAATCTTGAAGAACCATAAAATTCCATTCAAATTCCCAAATTGGTCAAGAACCCTACAAGTTGGGATTTTCAAGAGTCTTACTACAAGAGGTTTGTCTACCATCTCTAACTAATCTATGATGATTATTTATGTATGAAATATGTATTATAACTTACGGTATGGTGATTGGAAGCCAGAAGTTCCCAATTTAAATACATAACCATTGTAGAGATTCAAAGGTGATTATTTGATTAACTTTTGTTGGTTGGGTGTGGATGGATGGTCATGTATGTGATGTTGAAGAATGATGGTGGGATATATTATTGGTAAATAATAGTAGTTGGATGAACTAATTCTATGGTTAAGAGATGTAGAGATTCATGCCTTCTAGGTATTTGATAAAATGCCTAAATAGCCTAAATTATGGAATTTGTTACTAATATTAGTCCCATTGGATGTTGTTATTGTAGATTGAAGTTGCTTAGTGTAGTGGATCGTTGTAGTATCATTAAGGGAAGAATTTAAAGTATGTTGGCTAAACTACTCTCTTAGAATTGAATTCCATGATGTTCTCGTATGTTTCAAATATGGTTGTCTCAAGTTCCTTATTCTATGATCTGAGATGTTCCTAATAAATTTAATTGTTCCGAATAATCAAAGTGTCGAGAATTATGTATTCAAAATATGTTCCGAATATTCCTATCACATTATGTTATCCTTCGGGAATGTGTTCAAGAATGATATGTGTATTAAAATGCTATGTCTTTGAGTCGTGTTTCAAATGAAGGTTATGATGCCAAATTGAGTGAGAAAATCTCAATATGCTTAAGACTCTTAATTGCTCATATGTGTACCTAAAGTCTTGATTGAAAATGTCTTATTGTTGATAATCTATAAAGATGGTTGGAAGTGAAATAAGTGAATTGGGGATATAAAGTGTGGCCAACGTGCCAAGAGTGAAAGTTATATTTGTGGCCAATGGTGCCAATGAAATGAGATGATGTGAGAAAGATTATGAAATGAGCTTTGATTCAATTGTTCCGAAATTGACTTCGAAAATAGAATTGCCTAAAAGCTTATGAACTCATGTGATGCCCGTATGTGGCTGTTATAATTAATGCTATGCTTTGTAAGTAGTTTCGATATGTTTTGCTTTGTTACATATTCATGAGTTGAAATTGTGTATTGTCCTTTTTTGGGGAAAAGTATTTCAAGAAAAAATGATATGTTACTTGTTTATGATTTTAACTTGTGCTTTGATTGTCAATCATTTTACTCCATTTCTTGGAAAGAAGTCCATTGTGTTTAAAGCCTTCATTACTAATGAAGCTAATGTTGTGATTTCTGGAATATTCTATTTGTTGATATTTATGATGATGATCCATGAAAGGGAAGAAATGAAAGTGTGGAATATGAAATACGGGCATTGTGCTATGAATGAAGAATCATATGTATGGCCAAGAGAGCCAATGAAATAATTATGTTAAAATTTATTGAAAGTGCCAATGGGGCTATATACGGTATGAAAGGTTATGAGGTAAATACATTTATATTGTTGTTTCCTTTGTAAGAAAATCAATAATATTTTTGAGAGTATCGATAGTCACCGAGGAAGGGTAGGTTGAAATAACCTAATCCCGAAACTACACGTGCCGGTGTAGGAGTTGATTGTGATTATTCCCCTTATTTGGGATGAGATTGATGTGATAAAATTATTTCCCTTAATTGGGATGAGATGACTGATAGAAATGGATGATGTCGATCCACATGGCATTTTGGTGAGATGGCCTAGCCGATCGGGTCGTGATCGGACACCATGCCGCACACATGGTGGTGATTGTGCTGGAAATTGTAATTGAAATTGTGATTGTGGTTGATGTCTCGGATAAGATGGCCTAGCTGATCGGGTCGTGATCGGACTCCGTGCTAAAAGTATAGTGGTATTGGTATTGTGAACGATGGTATTGTGAACGATGGTATTGTGAATAGTGGTATATCGGTGATAAAGATCTCCCAACCAAAAATAATATTATCTTCGTATTTTTCAAATTATTATGTTTTAACTTGGCATTTGGATATCATTGATTGTGACTTGCTATTTCTATGATTTTCCCTTTCTTATATTGGCATTCTATTTTGAAAGTGGACAGTTAGCTTTACATACTAGTATTATTCCATGTGTATTAACGTCCATTTGGCCGGGGGCGCTGCATCTTCAATGGATGCAGGTGGTTTAGCAGCGGGAAATTTTGATCCTCGTTAGTAGTTACTCCCTATTTAGCAAGTTTTGGTGAGCCTTACTCTATTCCGGGCCTGATGTCACTTGATGCTATACTTTGTTTTTTGAGGTATAGTCGGGGCCTTGTTGCCGGCACTTCCATACTACTCTTTTGTTGTACTTAGAGACTCCGTAGACAGGTTGTGGGTGGTATTTGATGTTGGAAATTGAACTAGATGTGTTGGTATTTTTGGCAAACATATTTTTCATTATATCTATAAACTTGTAATAATTTGAAAATTATAAATGAAGATGCTAATGGAAATGAAATGTGAGTTGTTAATGAAATCTTTTCAGTGTTTGATTAATGGAGTGCATCTCCTCTTTATTCATGGTTGAGTTTGTGTAAAAGGAAACCTAACATGCTTGCTCGGCCGAGTTCACTCGGGTGAGCACCGGTCGCACTCCCCGAGTTCGGGGCGTGACAAACTTGGTATCAGAGCCTAGGGTTTTAAAGTGTCCTAGGATGTCTCGGAGCCGTGTCTAGTAAAGTCCTTCTTATCGGTGTGTTATCGAACACATCTATAATTAGGAGGCTACTTGGACATTTAGGAATTTCACACTTCTTTAATACTCAATATCGTGCAATAGAGCTCAAGATAGGAAGCTAAATTCCTCGTCATGTCTCATTTTTCATATGAGTAACCCACGGGTTCGAGGCAGCAAGGAGGGAATGAGAGAACCAGTTGCTAGGGGAAGTGTCCTTGTTCCTATTAATGTTACCGCGCCACCGGTTTATATGGTGAGAGAACCTAAGAAACGAACGATGATTGTTGGCACCAATAAGCCAGAATGTTTGATATGTAAGAAGCGCCACTCAGGTTCATGTTGGATAATTCTTGAAATATGTTATAGTTAAGGAAAGAGGGGCCACAAGAAGAACAAATGCCCTTAGGTTGGATACACCCATCATGGTCTGCCCAATATGGC
>AWOL01S0034317.1:26233-47584 GCA_000715115.1 Nicotiana otophora | reverse complement strand
GGGGGGGGGGGGGGGGGGGCATTTTGTGTCATGTTGTGAGTATGCTCAGAAGCGTGTTAGGGGCGGTAGATTTGGGTAATTCCAAAAGTCCATACAACGAGTTGTTACAGAGATTGTTAGTCCCATCACGGTGTCATGGGGGGAGGATATAGGGAATGCTTATGATTTTTGCAAAAAGGGTAAATATCAGGTCGATGGGGCGAGTCGGTTTAACGGACCTCATCCTCGTTGTCTGAAGTGTAGGAGATATCATTCAGGGGTATGTCACTATGGTACCAATGTATGTTATAGATGTGGATTCGAGGGGCATCAGTTAAGGTACTCTCTTGTCAACCTAAAGTCATCAAGTAAGTCACTCCTTAGTACATCATTATGAACACGTATAATTATTTCTTGCTGTATATGTATATCCATATTGAAGAGCCTTCATAAACACGGTCTTAACAAGACACTGAATCACAAAAAAATGCATGTACTTACTTTCTAAACGGTATTGCCGAACAAGGCACATATGGAATGAAAACATTGTTGTTGTCCTTTTCAAGACTCTTAGTCTTTCAAGAATAACTGACGCTAATGTCTTTATCCTCCCGACCATGCCTCCCATATGCCACATGTCTAAAATACTCATTTCTTTTAAATCTCAGAATCACATGGTCCCTCTATGCCTCATTTTTCGAATCAATGATGTCATCACAATGATTGACCATGTCAGCACTATTGGTAGTAACCTTCATGTCACTTAGGATATAACCTCTTGAAATGCCCTGCTCAACACATTGATGGATTCTTGAAATATTGCAGCCCAATCTCGGACCTCGTTGTTCCTATTTATAGTAACCTATGGGAGTTGAAGGTTCAAACATGTCAAAGAAGAAGCATTATCCCATGATCAAATATATTGGATAGGAAGTTCTATAGTAATATTCAAGCTAGAACATCTTAGAGTAATTGTTGGAGGTCGCCAAAGGTTTAGTCTGGGTGTTCGGCGTAGGAATTTAGAGTTGAAGAAAGTGAAAGGGTTATTCTTAATGTTTTCTCCATGAGGATGTTATGTGAATTGCTAATAAAGGTAAAATATGTGTAGTCACATCGGGCCTTATGAAATCTTGAAGGAAATAGGCCAAACTATGAGTATGATATTTTTCCATCATTGTCCTCCATGTATCCGGTGTTTCATGTGTCTATGTTTAATAAGGTAGTTGGAAATCCTTTGTCTACCATTCCGGTGGAAGCTATAGAAGGTGAAGTTAATGGATAATCGGCTTATGAGGGGTATCTATTTGTCATCCCTATTAGATAAGTCTGAAAATTGAGATCTGCCTCCGTCAAAGTAAAGGAAGTATTCTCATTTGCCTGTATAACCAAATGGTTGTAGTTCAAAAGGGTAGTTGTTATGTGTTGCGATTTAAATATGTGCAACTCATGTCTAGATACCACTTCTGTTAATGTAATGCTCTTAATGTTGAGATCTGTTTTGTTGATATATACTGTGATGTTTTGTTGAGTTATGGATATGTTATTAGGATTTGTTTTGGTGATTCTCTGGCAGGTGATTAGGCCCAATTACATGGAAGACTGTGCCGAAATTTCTAGAAATTTGGGGAGTTAGTCAAAATTTGGAGCTATTGGTGTGTGGATAAAGATTTAACTCACATTGGGTGTCTATGGCGGACTCTAACCCTCATTCGAGAACGAATGATCCTAAGTGGGAGAGAATGTAAGGCCCAGTTAAAATTTCTTAATGATTTAAGATGTTAAAGTGTGCCAGCGGTCTTTGAGAATAACGTATTCTAGTATTAAAGGAGACCTATGGGATAGGACCACATCATTTTGAAATGAAAATATGTGTTTAAGGTGTGTTGGAACATACTAAGGAGTTTTGAGAATGGCAAGAATTTGTGTGGAACAAGTTGGATACATTAAGTGGAAAGGATGTCTAAATTCGCACAATATCATACTTCAAATGCATGCTGCTACCAAACTATAAAGACATAGGGGGTTATCTACCTATAAAATTAAAGCTCTTTGAGTCTAGTTTCCAACACATCAAACCATTCGTCATTTGGATATGTTTACAGAAAGTTATGGCCATTTTACCGGACCTATGCCATATGCGCGGCCACACATATTAGAGGGTATTATGCCTCAGGTGCGCGACCAGATGCACGACCAGGTGCGCGATCGCGTACGTAGGAGCCCATTAAATACCCCCAAGGACGGGTAGAGAGAGGGGTTAAGTCATTTCTTTGAGTTAGGCTTGCATATAAAGGGAAATCTGTCCAACACTTCCCTCCCATGAACCAAGGTAATGTTTTTAGAGTATTTTGAGTTGATTACTACTCCTAAACACTTATATTAACTAGGATTAATCTTGAAAATCCATATAATTCCATTCAAATTCCCAAATTGGTCAAGAACCCTACAAGTTGGGATTTTCAAGAGTCTCATTACAAGAGTTATATCTACCATCTCTAACTAATCTATGGTGATTATTTATGTATGAAATATGTGTTATAACTTAGGGTATGGTGATTGGAAGCCATAAGTTCCTAATTTATATACATAACTATTGTAGAGATTGAAAGGTGATTATTTGATGGAATTTTGTTGGTTGGGTGTGGATGGATGGTCATATATGTGATGTTAGAAGTTAAGAATTAGTTAAGAATGATGGTGGGATAAATTGTTGGTAAATGGTAGTAGTTGGATGAATTAATTCTATGGTTAAGAGATGTAGAGATTCATGGCTACTAGGTGTTTAATAAAATACCTAAATGGCTAAATTATGGAATTTGTTACTAATATTGGTCCCATTGGATGTTGTTATTGTAGATTGAAATTGCTTAGTGTAGTGGATTATTGTAGTATCATTAAGGGACGAATTTGAGGTATGTTGGCTAAACTACTCTCTTAGAATTGAATTTCATGATGTTCTCGTAAGTTTCAAATATGGTTGTCTCAAGTTCCTCATTCTATGTTCCGAGATATTGCCAATAAATTTGATTGTCCCGAATAAGCAAAGTGTCGAGAATTATGTATTCAAAACATATTCCGAATGTTCTTATCACATTATGTTATCGTTTGGGAATGTGTTCAAGAATGATATGTGTATTAAAATATTGTGTCTTTGAGTCGTGTTTCAAATGAAGGTTATGATGCCAAATTGTATGAGAAAATCTCAATATACTTAAGACTCTTAATTGCTCATATGTGTACCTAAAGTCTTGATTGGAAATGTCTTATTGTTAATAATCTATAAAGATGGTTGGAAGTGAAATAAGTGAATTGGGGATATAAAGTGTGGCCAACGTGCCAAGAGTGAAAGTTATACTTATGGCCAATGGTGCCAATAAAATGAGATAATGTGAGAAAGATTATGAAATGAGCTTTGATTCAACTGTTCCGAAATTGACTTTGAAAATAGAATTGCCTAAAAGCTTATGAACTCAAGTGATGCTCATATATGGTTGTTTTAACTAATGCTATGCTTTATAAGTAGTTTTGATGTGTTTTGCGTTCTTACATATTCGTAAGTTGAAATTGTGTATTGCCCTTTTTTAGGAAAAAGTATTTCAAGAATAAATGATGTGTTACTTATTTATGATTTTAACTTGTTCTTCGATTGGCAGTCATTTTACTCCACTTCTTGGAAAGAAGTCCATTGTGTTTAAAGCCTTCATTACTAATGAAGCTAATGTTGTGATTTCTGGAATATTCTATTTGTTGATATTTATGATAATGATTCATGAAAGGGAAGAAATGAAAGTATGGAATATGATATATGGCCATTGTGCTATGAATGAAGAATCATATGTATGGCCAAGAGAGCCAATGAAATAATAATGTTGAAAGTTGTTGAAAGTGCCAATGAGGCTATATACGGTATGAAAGGTTATGAGGTAAATACATTTGTATTGTTGTTTCCTTTGTAAGCCAATAAATATATTTTTGGGAGTATCGATAGTCACCGAGGAAGGGTAGGTTGAAATAACCTAACCCCGAAACTACATGTGCCGGTGTAGGAGTGGATTGTAATTATTCCCCTTATTTGGGATGAGATTGATGTGATAAAATTATTCCCCTTAATTGGGATGAGATGATTTATAAAAATGGATGATGTCGATCCACACGGTATTGTGGTTAGATGGCCTAGCCGATCGGGTCGTGATCGGACACCATGCCGCACACATGGTGGTGATTGTGCTGGAAATTGTAATTGAAATTATAATTGTGGTTGATGTCTCGGATGAGATGGCCTAGCTGATCGGGTCGTGATCGGACACCATGCCGCACACATGGTGGTGATTGTGCTGGAAATTGTAATTGAAATTATAATTGTGGTTGATGTCTCGGATGAGATGGCCTAGCTGATCGGGTCGTGATCGGACACCATGCCGCACACATGGTGGTGATTGTGCTGGAAATTGTAATTGAAATTATAATTGTGGTTGATGTCTCGGATGAGATGGCCTAGCTGATCGGGTCGTGATCGGACACCATGCCGCACACATGGTGGTGATTGTGCTGGAAATTGTAATTGAAATTATAATTGTGGTTGATGTCTCGGATGAGATGGCCTAGCTGATCGGGTCGTGATCAAACTCCGTGCTAAAAGTACGGTGGTATTGATATTGTGAACATTGGTATTGTGAATGATGGTATTGTGAAAATTGGTATATCGATGATAAAGATCTCCCAACCAAAATAATATTATCTTCATACTTTGGAAATTATTATGTTTTAACTTGGCATTCCAAAGATCTTATATTGGCATTATATTTTGAAAGTGGACTGTTAGCTTTACATACTAGTATTATTCCATGTGTACTAATGTCCCTTTGTCCGGGGACGCTGCATCTTCAATGGATGCAGGTGGTTTAGCAGCGGGCAATTTTGATCCTCGTTAGTAGTTATTCCCTATTTAGCAGGTTTTGGTGAACCTTACTCTATTCCGGGCCTGATGTCACTTGATGCTATACTTTGATTTTTGAGGTATAGCCGGGGCCTTATTACCGGCACTTGCATACTACGTTTCTGTTGTACTTAGAGGCTCCGTAGACAGGTTGCGGGTAGTGTTTGATGTTGGTAATTGAACTAGATGTGTTGGTATATTTGGCAAACATATTTTTCATTATATCTTTAAACTTATAATAATTTGAAAATTATAAATGAAGCTGCTAATGGTAATCAATGGGAGTTGTTAATGAAATCTTTTCAGTGTTTGATTAATGGAGTGCATCTCTTCTTTATTCATGGTTGAGTTTGGTTAGAAGGAAATCTAACAGGCTTGCTCGGCCGGGTTCACTCGGTTGAGCACCGGTTGCGCTCCCCGAGTTCAGGGAGTGACACTTGCAAACCTTGTTCTCCAGGAGAGCTCGAGCTACTTCTGATTTGAACTAAAAGAAACTAGAGGTTGCCCCTATTCTTCAGGCGGGATCATGTTGTCTCTGACTTGAACTTGAAAATCGAAAGTTGACCCTGTTCTTCAGGCATACTCCTGGTGCTTCTCTAACTTGAACTTGAAAACTGAAAGTTGACCCTGTTCTTCAGGCGGGCTCCTGCTGCTCGAACTTGGATGAAACTTTAAAGTTGACCCTATTCTTCAGGCGGGCTCCTGATGTTTGGACTTGAAATGCACTGGAACTTGAAGTAGGCTTGAGCTTGAAACCAATTTCCTCGTTCTCCAGGTGGGTGCCTGACTACTGACTTGAACTTAAAATTAAATCCGAAATAAACTCCCTCATTCTCCAGGTGGGTGCCTGCAATTACAGTGAAACAGACAAAACAAAGAACATGTTCTGCCCCAGTTTGTACCGGAGGCATTTGTGAGTGTAAATTAAATCCCATTATCCAGGAGGGTCCTAAAAATCTAAAACTAAACCCCATTATCCAGGAGGATCTCGAAAACCTAAAACTAAATCCCATTTTCCAGGAGAGGGTCCTGAAAACCTAAAACTAAATCCTATTATCCAAGAGGGTCCTAAAAACTCAAAACTAAATCCCATTATTCAGGAGGGTCCTGAAAACATAAAACTAAATCCCATTATACAGGAGGGTCCTGAAAACCTAAAATTAAATCCCATTATCCAGGAGGGTCCTAAAAGCCTAAAACTAAATCCCATTTTCCAGGAGAGGGTCCTGAAAACCTAAAACTAAATCCTATTATCCAGGAGGGTCCTAAAAGCCTAAAACTAAATCCCATTTTCCAGGAGAGGGTCCTGAAAACCTAAAACTAAATCCTATTATCCAGGAGGGTCCTAAAAGCCTAAAACTAAATCCCATTATCCAGGAGGGTCCTAAAAGCTTAAAACTAAATCCCATTATCCAGGAGGGTCCTAAAAGCCTAAAACTAAATCCCATTATTCCGGAGGGTCCTGAAAGCTTAAAACTAAATCCCATTATCCAGGAGGGTCCTGAAAACTTAAAACTAAATCCCATTATCCAAGAGGGTCCTGAAAACTTGAAAACTAAATCCCATTATCCAGAAGGGTCCTGAAAACCTAAAACTAAATCCCATTATCCAGGAGGGTCCTAAAAGCTTAAAACTAAATCCCATTATCCAGGAGGGTCCTAAAAGCCTAAAACTAAATCCCATTATTCCGGAGGGTCCTGAAAGCTTAAAACTAAATCCCATTATCCAGGAGGGTCCTAAAAGCTTAAAACTAAATTTCATTATCCAGGAGGGTCCTGAAGAATAAAAAATGAACTTACATGAAACATGCTTTCCTCAAGAAAAATCTCTGCATAACGAACAAAATTACTTGCCCCTATTTCAAACAAAGAAAATCTTGTTAGTTTGAAAAGATGGTGGTTAGTTTGTGGCATCGTTGCTGAAGGTGTCTGCTTCTGCCACCATCATGCTTCCTTCTGATTAGCTGCTTTGGGCTAACAAAGAATTGTTTGACCTTCTGATTGAACCCCGACCATAAAAACCTCTAAATGACCTTAGTCCCTTACACCCACTTGTTGCATTACGTTTTCATTATGACAATTGTTGAGCCTCTGTATTTTTCAAAATTAAATAATCACTTGATCACCTGAACCTTAGTTATCACCACATTGCTCCTTCTGAATCATTTTACTTGCGATGTGCTTGGCTGAACTTCGCCTTGTGCAATCAAGAAGCCGGTAGTAAACTTTGAAATCATTTCTTGCTTGCTTTAACAAGACTAACTTGAAAGAGACACAAAGAAATAGAACCAAAAGAACAAAGTGAAGTAAACTTTGGCAAAAGGAACAAAAGGAAAGGTTTGAACAAATATGACTATTTGGAGAAGAGGGGAAAAGAGACTTATCTGAGTGAAGCATCTAGCTCCAATGATCATGACATGCATTTTGGATTGATCAGCCTAATCCGTCCAACCAATCACACTTCAATTTGCGTCATGCTTTCATCCTTCAAAGCTAGGATTTCAATGATCCAATCTCTCTGTAAAGTCATAAACCCCATTCGACTTGTAGTGCCCCGAAAGGTTTTTACCAACAAGCCTCTCTCATTTGTTCATCTCTCAACTCACCGTCGCCTTACGGTGCAAGCAAGGATTTTCGCCAATAAGACTTTCTCATTTTAAATTTTCCCTCAGTTTACCATCGCCTTACGGTTCCCGTGAGGGTTTTCACCAATAAGACTCTCTCATTTTATTCGTTTTTCCTTGTGCCCATGAACAAAGTGTTACCCATATTGTAAGAAAAGCATACCTCCATCTCGCTTGACTTGGCATCCTCAAAGATTGATCGGAAGGTCTTTCTTTGGACCATAATGTAGGCTTCTGCACAGGGTTAGAAATAATGAATGGCATGAAGGCTCAAAACAACTTAAGATGAAAGGGTTCAAAATTACAACTTTTGGAATCAGATCTTTTGCAAAACTAAAATTTCTTCCCCAGTTTCTTTGAGTCTAGGGGAATTTTGAATTTTTATTTTGGTGGGACCGAACCTCAGAGTAAGGCTACCTACGTATCCTTAAAAGGAATTACGTCAAACATAGTTCCAACCACGATTCATTTTGTTTTGTTCCTTTCTTTTCTTCCTTTTATTTTCTTTTTTTTTCTTCTTCTTCTTCTTCTTCTTTTCTTCTTTTTTTTTCTTTTTATTTTTTTATTTTTTATTTTCTAACTCTACTTCTGATTCCAAAAGAGGGTATGAAAGAAAATAAAATAAGACTCAAATGGGGTAACATAAGATAAAAGTGTTTGGATAGTAGAATAAAATGCCTTCGTCTTACCAAACTTTGAAAATTTTAAGTACAAAACATGTGATTAAAGATGATATAAGAAATCATACATAACATCTTTTGACTGCATCAGAATTGATAGTCAAATCCACAACGTTTCCTTCTATGACTATTAAATACAAAGCACCATTGGGCAACACTCTTGTCATTGCGAACGGCCCCTGCCAGTTTGGGGCGAACTTGCCTTTAGCTTCAGCTTGATGTGGAAGGATGCGCTTCAATACCAGCTGGCCCACTTCAAATTTTCAGGGACGCACCTTCTTGTTGTATGTTCTTGCCATTCTCTTATGATACAATTGACCATGACACACCGATGCCAATATTTTCTCATCTATTAAAGTCAAATGCTCTAGTCGGGTTTTGACTCACTCATCATCATCAGTTTCAGCTTCCGCAACAATCCAAAGGGATGGAATCTCGACCTCCGCAAGTATAACTGCCTCAGTTCCATATACCAACAAATAAGGAGTTGCACCTACTGAAGTGCGAACAGTAGTGCGATAGCCCAGCAAAGCAAAAAGCAACTTTTCATGCCACTGTCTAGAACCTTGCACCATCTTACGAAGTTTCTTCTTTATGTTCTTGTTAGCAGCTTCAACAAATCCATTTGCCTTGGCACGATATGGAGTAGAATTTCTATGCATAATCTTGAATTGTTGGCATACCTCTTTCATCAAATGACTGTTGAGATTAGCAACATTGTCTATGATAATTTTACCTTGGGAATTCCAAACCGGCAAATAATATTTGAATGAACAAAATCTACCACTGCCTTCTTGGTCACCAGACTTGAAAGTTACAGCTTCGACCCACTTAGTAAAGTAATCAATGGCCACCAGAATACACCTATGTCTGTTTGATGCTGCCGGCTCAATTGGTCCGATAACATCCATGCCCCAGGCAACGAAGGGCCAAGGTGCAGACATTGTGGGCAACTCAGATGACGGTGACTGAATCAAATCACCATGCACCTGGCATTGATGACACTTGCGAACAAAGCTGATGCAATCTCGTTCCATGGTGAGTCAATAATAACCTGCTCAAAGTATCATTTTTTCCAAGACATACCCGTTCATATGAGGCCCACAAACTCCAGAATGTACTTCAATCATGATAGTTGAAGGTTCCTTGGCATCTACGCACCTTAGTAGTCCTAGGTTTGGAGTCCTCTTGTACAAGATTCCTCCATTTAAGAAACAACCACTAGCCAGACGTATAATGGTTCTCTTTTGATCACTTGTGGCATGTACCAGATATACCCCGGACTTGATGTATTCCTTGATATCATGGAACCAAGGTTTACCATCAAGTTCTTCTTCAACCATATTACAATAGGCATGCTGATCACGGACTTGGATATGCACGGGGTCAACATAAGCTTTATCTGGATGATGTAACATTGAAGCCAGAGTAGCTAGGGCATCGGCAATCTCATTAGGAACCCTGGGAATATGCTTGAATCTCCCAAAACCAGTATTTCCTGGACTCCCATGTCTATAGCTAACCTCAAACCCAGAATGGATGCTTCGTATTCAACCATGTTGTTGGTACAATAAAATCGAAGTTGGGCTGTTACAGGGTAGTGTTGCCCTGTTTCAGAAATGAGTACAACCCCTATCCCGACACCCTTCATGTTAGCAGCTCAATCAAAAACACGTTTCCAACCTGGCTTTTCATTATGATCAACTTCGTCAACATATAACACTTCTTCATCAGGAAAATAAGTCCTCAATGGCTCATATTCTCCATCCACCGGATTCTCGGCTAAATGGTCGGCCAAAGCTTGAGCTTTCACCGCAGTCCGAGTCACATAGATGATGTCAAACTCTATGAGTAAAATCTGCCACTTTGTAAGTCTGCCTATGGGCATAGGCTTCTGAAAGATATACTTTAGAGGATCCATGCGAGAGATGAGGTAAGTAGTATAGGACGAAAGATAATGCTTCAACTTTTGTGACACCCAAGTCAGGGCGCAACATGTCCTTTCAAGAAGAGTATACTTAACCTCATACGGAGTGAAATTCTTGCTGAGATAATAAATTGCTTGCTCTTTCTTGCCCGTGATGTCATGTTGACCCAGTACGCAACCAAAAGAATAATCTAGGACTATCAAATACAAGATTAAATATCTCCCAAGCTCTGGTGGGACCAACACAAGTAGGTTTGACAGGTACCTTTTGATAAAATGCTTCTTGACACTCTTCATCCCACTTGACTCCGACATTCTTTTTCAGCAACTTAAAGATGGGCTCACAGGTCATCGTGAGTTGAGAAATAAATCTGCTGATATAATTTAACCTTCCGAGCAAGCTCATCACCTCGGGTTTATTTTTGGGCGGTGGTAATTCCTGGATGGACTTGATCTTCGATGGATCCAACTCAATACCGCGTCGACTAACCACGAATCCCAATAATTTCCCGGACGAGACACCAAATGCACATTTTGTTGGATTGAGCTTGAGGTTATACCTCCGGAGACTTTGGAAAAACTTCCTCAAATCCTTGACATGGTTGGACTGCTTTTTTGACTTTATGATCACATCATCTACATAAACCTTAATCTCCATGTGTATCATGTCATGGAATATGGCAGTCATCGCCCTCATGTAAGTTGCCCCAACATTCTTCAAACCAAATGGTATTATCCGGTAGCAATATGTTCCCCATGGTATGATGAACGCTGTCTTTTCTGCATCTTCCTCATCTATCAGGATCTGGTGTATGCCGCGTAGCAATCCACAAAAGACCTGATCTCATGCTTGGCATTATTATCGATTAAAATGTGGATGTTTGTCAATGGAAAATCATCCTTTGGGCTTGCCTTGTTAAGATCACGATAATCAACACATACCATGGTCTTACCATGCTTCTTTGGTACTGGAACAACATTAGCTAACCAAGTGGGATATTGAGTGAGCTGAATGACCTTTGATCCAAGTTGCTTTGTGATTTCTTCTTTAATCTTCATACTCATGTCAGTCTTGAACTTTCTTAACTTTTGCTTGACATGAGGGAATGGAGGATCAATTAGCAGTTTATGAACTACCAAATCAGTACTTAAGCCCGGCATATCGTCGTACGACCATGCAAATACATCTTTGTACTCAAACATTGTTTTGATTATTTCTTTCTTGACTTCCGGATCCAGATGCACACTTATCTTAGTCTCCCTGACATTATCCTGATCTCCTAAATTGATTGCTTCAGTTTCATTCCAATTAGGCGTTGGTTTCTCTTCAAAGTGTTTTAGCTCTTTACTTATTTCCTCAAATGCTGCTTCTTCATCATATTCTACTTCTTGGATCATCATTTCAAGATTAGACTGGCTTTTAAGACTTGGCTGAAAATTCCTCATGCATGTCATGTCATTAGAATCAGCATAAAAAGAAATGTACAAAAGAATAACAAAATGAAACACCATGCATTTCATTAAAAATAAGTGGATAGAAGGGTTTGAACATCAAAACAAGTGAAAAATAAACATCTGGATTACAACCATGGAATAACCCAGATAACATAAAAGAAAATAAAGCAAACTACCAAAACTCCTTCTGGGTGGGGAGATGGGTAGCTTCCCAATTGCTAAGCTTCACATTTGGCCCAACGAGCTGCATATCTGCGTTACTAGAACCTTCCCCAATTCCTACCATATTAACCTCATCAAACAGACTCTGGACCCTCTTGATCAACTCTTCATAAACATAGACTACCGTTTCGGGACCGATGATATTGGACGTTTTACGGTCCCTGTCTTGATAAAAGACTTGGAGATATGTGGAACAGGCCTGGGTAGCGACCATACCTTTTGTTTCTGATTTATAGCCCTTTTCATGTCCCTCTCTATGGGCGTGAATCCCAAACCAAATGTGCCAAAATTTTCATGTGGGTACACTGGATGCACAATACCCTGTAGAGATGAACCCAGACCTTTACCCGGCATACATTCTTCAACATTTCATTTGCAACCATGATGGAAACAGAGGATAGCCCCAGACCTGGAATGCATTCTCCCTCAGAAATCTTCTCAACAGGCACTATTTTGAAAGTTTGGTAGACCCAAGGTTCTTTATCATCTTCAGCTTCAATAAAGGAAATATATGGGTCATTATAAGCAAATATATCCTCATCACCGTGCACAACTATTTCTTGCCCGTCCCATTCGAACTTTACCATTTGATGCAGGGAAGATGGGATAACCTTAGCCGCGTGTATCCAAGGCCTTCCCAACAACAAATTGTAAGAGACAACCATATCTAGCACTTGAAATACCATAGTGAACTCGACTGGACCTATCGACAATTCGAGCATTATATCACCGACAGAATCTTTCCCTCCCCCATCTAAGCCTCTAACACATACATTGTTCATGTGGATTCTTTCAGTACCGATTTTTAACTTTTGCAAAGTAGACAAAGGGAAAATATTTGCACTAGAGCCGTTATCAACCAGTACCCTCGAGACAACAGACTCTTCGCACTTCACCATGAGATAAAGAGCTTGGTTATGTTCTGTACCCTCCATAGGAAGTTCAACATCTGAGAAGGTGATCCGATTTGCTTCGAAGATCTTGTTAGAAATCTTTTCCAAGTGATTCACTGTAATCTTATCAGGAACATGTGCCTCATTCAAAATCTTCATCACGGATTTACAGTGGTCATCTGAATGTATCAATAAAGACAAAAAGAGAGATCTCAGTCGGTGTTTTCCTTAACTGCTCCATAATGGAATAGTCTTTCACTTTCATCTTTTTCAGGAACTCTTCAGCCTCTTCTTCGGTGACCGTCTTCTTTAATGGCACTTGAATGGCTTGGCCTTCCTCAATTCTTTCGTGGTAAAACACCTCCCAGAACTAGTCAGTCCTCCAATTTCATTGACTTCTTCCTCCACGTCTTTCCCTTTATATGTCACTACAACTTGTTTGTAATTCCACGGGATAGCCTTTCTATCAACCACTGGTAACTGGGTCACTGGCTTAAGAACCACAAGGGTAATAGGAGTCCATTTCACGACTACGACATGTTTTCTTGGGATCCCTGGCACGGCCACTTTTGGCTTTTCCTGACTTGCCCAAGCATCCTTCGAAGGTCCTTTCACATTGAGCACCCTTAGTTTCTCTGTCATCCCTTCAACTGTCGAGGGAATTGCTTTTATAGAGTCTAGAACCTGAACTAATTACCTTTACTAGAACGAATCATCATGATGGACTCGGAAGAATTCCCGGACTCCCCATCCTTACGAACTATCTCAATGATGTGTGTGTCTGCGTGGGTTGACAAAGGATTTTGGTTGATGTTTCGCACATCTGGGATCTGTACTAAAATTTGATTTGCATCAATAAGCCCTTGTATTGCTCTTCTAAAATGCCAACACTTCTCTATATCATGCCCTGGGGCATAAGAACAATATGCGTACCTCAGAGAATAATCAAGGTTCTTCGGGGGTGGATTTAGTATCTTTTCCTCAATTGGCCTCAGCACGTCCAATTTTTACAACCTTTGAAATAAACTGGCATAGGACTCTCCCAAAGGGGTGAAAGTCTCTTTCCGCTATTGCCTTTCTCTTTTATACTCCGACCCGGGTCGAAAGTTCGTACTAGTAGGGTTTCGGTAGGGTTGTGGGTGTGGATAAGAGTTTTGTGGAGCTAGTACACTCCATTGCGGGTAAGTAAGGGGTTGAGCATATGATTGTGCGTGGTGAGCATGGTATTGGGGTGGCCTGACTGAGTATTGAGGGTCTTGTGGTGGGAAATACTATTGGGGAGGATTATATGGAGTGTGGGTGTAGGCTTGGTGTTGGAGTCGAGGTTGAGTGTACTGGTGAGGCGGACCCCCCAGGCCATGCCATGGTCTAGAGACAACCATAACAACATCATCCTTTTTCTTCTTTCCTAACAAACTTCTTGTGCCGTTCTGGATTGCCTGCGTGGTTGCTCTTATAATGGAGTAGCTCATGATCTTGCTAGACTTGAGTCCCTCTTCCACTAAAAGGCTTGCCCATGGCTGAGATCAAGTGGCCGAAGTAACTAGGATCTTGGGCTTGAAGAAAGTACTTGACCATTTCGTCTTCTTCCATCGGAGGATTGACCCCGACAGCTTGTTCTCTCCATCTGATCTTGTATTCCCTAAAGCTTTCATTCGCCTTCTTTTCTATTTGGTCAAGGACAGGCGATCCAGGACAATATTTATATTATACTGAAAGTGCCGGGAAAAGGCCTGAGCCATATCGTCCTATGTATACCACCTGCTAGCATCTTGACGTGTGTACCATTCCAGGGCTGCCTCACTTAAACTCTGACTGAAATAGGCCATCAAAAGCTTGTCCTTCCCACCAGCGCCTCTTATCTTACTGCAATAGCCTCTCACATAGACCACGGGATCTCCATGTCCGTCATACAGATTAAACTTTCGCATCTTGAACCCAGCGGGAAGTTGGACGTCAGGGAACAAGCACAAGTCCTTGTAAGACACACATACTTGGTTTCCTATCCCTTGCATGTTCCTTAAAGATTGCACTAAACTCTTCACCTTCCTGAATATCTCATCTTGCTCCACATTCTTAGCGGGCTTCTCAATTCTAACAGGAGGCTCAGAGTGAGGGATATAACTATAGGGATCCGAGACCTTAAAAGTCAGTTCAGGAGCATAGTATTGGGCATCGGCAACTTTGAATGTGGTTTCACTAGAAGATCGATTGATGGTAGCTTGTGGAGGGGCTACAAGAACATAATTAGATGTTGGAGTGGGATATGAGGTTGTTTTGGCAGGTGGAGCATGGAAAGGCTGGGAGGAGGTGCCAGGGTAGTTGTGATAAGGGGTAAAGCCTGGAGCATATTGTGGGGGAAATTCAATAGTGGTGGGAATATGGCCCTGTGATATTGGTGGGATGGTGGCAGGGTTTTCAATGTAGTTAGTGGAAAATAAGGGTGGAGGATGCCTACTGATCCAAGCTTGATACATATCTGACATCTGTTGTTTTAACCTTTGAACCTCTTCATTCAACTCAGATTCTGACTCCACAATGTCTCTTGATGGATCAACAACACCTATATCCAACTCTTTGCTAGTCATGATTGCCTTGCTCTTTGACCTAGTGTTGTATGGATGACTCGCCAGAGTGCCACAAACCAACCATCTTCCTGGAATTGATAATGAAAATAACAAAGATGAGAAAAACAAAGCCAACATGTTAGCGTTAGGGCATTTATCAGATAATAATATCACGTTACATGCGATGCACTTAGCAGCAATTAACAGTTCTAGAATGACTGTGAGGGTCATAAGGTCATATGGCATCATTCCGATTTGCTTGTTTCAACCTTCCTTTTTTATTTTCTTTTAATGCTCCCTGGTTTACACCATCTTCTTTCCTCTCTTTTCCTTTATGCTTACCATTCTTTTCTTTTCTCTCATTTCTCACATCCCACAAATTCATCTCTTTTTTTTTTCTTAAAAATGATTCTATCGAACCCGATGTAGGTTGCCTACATATCATGTTCCACATAAATCAGACCAAGCGTAGTTCTAAAAAAATAATATTTTTGGATTTTTCGTTTATAATTAGTTTTTTTTTTGGTTTTCCAAATACAAAATAGGAAGTACGATAACAAAAGACTTGACAAACTCAACTAGACTACGACAGACTCTGACACTCCTAACGGACTCAGTACTACTGGACAAGAATAGAAAGTAAAAGACAACATAAAACAGACTCAGAGCATATAAATAAAAAACCTCCTCATGCAGCTACTGAATGCGGTGCCCCTGGCTGGGATGGTCCTGGGGCACCTGTCATGCTCAAGCTCTGTAAAATGCCCCGTAAAGATGCAACAATGCTGGGAACAAAAGTCTTGGCATGTGCCCCCGCCTCCTGAAGGTCGACCCTAAACAAATACTGTCCATGCTACTCCACATTGGCTAACAGACCTGCTAACTGATACCCTAGCAACCCAAGCCTACCCCAAGGATCTGGATCCGAAGCCTCTTGGGAATTATCTATCTGAACTGCTCGCCCCCTAAGCTATGCTGGTAATGGATACTGACCCCTGGTGGAATAGACTGCAACCAAATCAAATACTCATGAGTACATTCGGGCCTGCCAATGTCCTCTAGTAATGTGTTCTTTTTCATCCTCTTTGCATTGTTCCAATATTGCATGTACTTGATCTCATCAGCTGCCTTTTTGCTAAAATTCATGATGTGCCTCCGAAGATTCAGAGTTGGCGGCTCCCCTTATCTTCTGCCAAACTGTTGCAACACTCTAATTTGCATGTACGACCTGACACACCTAAGTCCTATCAACATCAAGAAAGGTTGCATGCGACATCCTACCTAGATCTCATCTAAAGGAAGCCAAAGGTAGGTCCACAAAACATTCCCACTTTTCCTCACCCCTAAAAACTCAATCCAAGCCACGACACCCACTGGATATGTAAACTTAAGAGACTCCATCCTACACTCGATGCATACAACTCGATCACGCAAAGCACGATCGACAGGATAAAGTAAGGAAGCAATGTGTAAGTGCTCCATCATCCATAATTGCAGAAAAATGTTACTCCCCTAAAAACACCTAACACCTCTCGTAACCTCACTAAGGGCTTGATACAACTCTACCAAGATCATTGGCATAACGGTAACGGTTTTGCATTGTTTCTCATGAAATAAGGTAATCACTACTGATTGTAGCCGAGTGTTAATATGCCTCTCGTCCAAAGGAAACACCAACATACCCAACAAAGCAAGGCTAAAATCTTCAAGCGACATCTTTGCCACTTTACCTTGATTGTGCAAAACTCATCCCAAAAGACATCAAAGCCATCGTGACGCCCAAATCTAGCAAACAAATAATCCAAAAATATCCAAGACTGCTCGAGGCATCCCAAATGCTTGTTGTCTTTAAGGTCCAAGTCACTAAGAAATCTTGTTCTAGAGTGATATCGGGGATGTATTATATTTTTGCATGTGTAACTTAAACGAGTGAGACTAGACATTTCTAACAGGGTAGGAGTCATTTCACTCTCCAAATTATTATGCGGGTCCCAATAGGTCAACATCGCCTCCATTAAATTTGAGCAAGGTGTGATATCAAGAAGCGAAGTGAAGGTGCCCAACTTATTCATTAGCTCGTGTTGTTCTAATAGTGAAAATACTTTCCACCACCTGACCAACTTCCTCGGAATTTTCACTACCATCAACACTTTGAATCGAATTAGTGGGTCCATACCTGAATGAAGAGAACATAGTTAGTGACTCAAGACACTATGTGACACCATATCACTTCCTATTAGGCAATGCAAAATATGATTGGGCTATTTTTGCAAAATGACATATATGGCCAAGGGTGGCTATTAGTGAAAACTCAACAAATGTGACCTCTAAGACATGGAAATACCTCACTATGACTTATATGGCTTCAAAATTCCAATAATCATGGCCCTCAAAATTACTTTGCAGAAATAACCTATTTTGCAAAAATGACCGATACGGCCAAACGTTGCTAGAGATGCAAACTCAATAAGGACAGACCTTAAGTAATTGACACCTAGTTATATACCCAAGATTTTAAGACACGGGTCACCGAACCACTTTTGCAAAAATAGCCCTATTTTGCAAAACGGCCGATATGGTCAAAAATGGCAAGACATGCAAGACTTGGCTACGACCCCCGAAGCCAAGAAGTTGAGACTAACTTGGAAGACCGGACCCTATGTTGACTGCCTACATATCCCACCCCGAAAGACGAGAATCAGGTATGCGTAGTTCCGGAGGAATGGATATGGGAGAAAGCTTTGAAAAATGCAACTAATTGGAAAAACTATACTATTTTTTTTATTTTGTTTTTTGAAAAATGATTAGTGTAAAATCTTTTTTTTTTGTTTTTTTTCTTCTTAGAAAATAGGGCAAGAAAACTAAAAGTGATAAAACCCTTAATATTCTCTCTTACTACATTTTTCACTCTTCTTTCCCAAACATCAGTCCACCATATGACCTTTCTACCCTCAAAGATGCAATATTTAGCACATAGGATGATTGAATATCCTTTTGGGCCGGTGGGCCCATTTGACACAATTTGGACAGGCTTCCTACAAAGGAACACGATACCTAAGACCGGGCCCTACTATGTCATAATGGTATGATGCACATAGTAATGACCTAAAGGCTGAACTACGTTTGGGGTTCATTGATAAGTAGAGATTTTGACTACTTATTTGCACTCTTTTATTTTAGTTTTAGCTCAAAAATATTTAAAGATATTCCCGAAAACTGATAAAATGTGCTTACTTGCAGGAGCATTGGAAAAAGAGCCAAAACGATAAAATTCAACTCAAGAAGGAGTAGTTTTGGACAAGGACTAAAACCAAACAAAAAGAGCAAATTGCGGACCGCACAATACTGAGTGCGGCCGCAGACTATGAAGGACCTCTGAAAGAATGCCTTTGCAAAGTGCGGACCGCACAATTATTGTGCGGCCGCAGAAGAGATGTTCAAAGTCATGGATTTCTGAGTCCATAAAGAAGTGCAGACCGCATTATTATTGTGCGGTCGCAGAATTCAAGAGTGCAGACCGTACAATTATTGTGCGGCCATAGAAGATGAGGTTCAGATAGATGGAGTTCTGAGTCTATGAAGGAGTGCGGACCGCACTATTATTGTGCGGCCACAGAAGTCAAGAGCGCGGCTGCACTCAGAAATGTGCGGTCCGTAGAAGTCCCTCCTGTCAAGCTCAAATTCAAGAGTGCGGCCGCACTCAGAAATGTGCGGTACGCAGAATCTGACGACGTGCGGTCGCAACCCAGAATTGTGCAGCCTCAGAAGTCCATCCTGTAAAGCCCAAGTTTAAAGTGCGCATCGTACACATAATTGTGCGGCCACAAAACCTCCACAGGGGCAATTTTGTTCGATAATTTTAGCTGTGTATAAATAGTTCTTTTTTTCTCAAATTTAGGTCAAGTTTTAACTTCAGAAAGTAGATAGCCGTTTTCCTTTACTGCTTTGGGAAACTTTATATTAGTTTATCATTTTACCATTGGATTTTCATTCCTTTATCATCTATTAAGAGTTTAATCTTATTTTCTTCCTTAGTTTCTTCATTTTTGCCTATAAGTAGCTAAATCTCTAGCTAGGGTTGTGACCTAACCCTAGTGTGGGTACCTAATGGGTGTTTGATTTATTGCTTGTCTAAGGTTAGGTGTAAGATATTTAGCCTAGTTCTTGCTTGAATTTAGGAATTAATGATTTCAAATATTGATTCATGCCTAACTAACTTAGTCTCTACTTGATAAAGAGAGACTAAGTCTAGAAAAACTTGGTTAACAAGAAATTGGGATGAACTCAAGAAATTGATAGCCCCAATTAAAGGGTTGAATCTAGAGATAGTAAGACCCGACTTGAGCATATATCAACGGTTTTGTGAATTACCCATTTGGACTTGAGAAAGCCAAATTGGGAAAAACCATTCTAACTACCGAGAGGTATCGAATGGGTAATTGCATGTTGATTGCTATATTACACCCCGACCAACGAAACATGCCCTAAAGCCCACAACCCGTTAGGTACCCAATGGCATTAATTTTAGAAGTAGAAAGAAACAACCAAGTATGTGGAAGTGCATTTTAGGCACGTCATACACCTAGTCAAAGTATATACCTAATCCAATATAAGCTCTCTGAGGAATCGACCCCGACTCAAAGTTGGGTAATTATAATTGCATCGACCGCTTCACAATCCCAATCAGTGGTGTGAATTTGGGCGGCATTAATTTTTGGCGCCGTTGCCGGGGAGTTAAAAAATGAATTTAGCTATATATTTGGTTTTGTGTGTGACTTGTCTTCATTTTCTTCCGAGTTACTAACCTTTTTGTGAATCGACTGTAGGTACAAAAATGGATCTCAACAATGATCTTCTCGGAAACTTGCCTTTAAGGGAGGAAGTGGACGATGACCAAGGTGATGAGGTTGCTCTTGAACCTCAAGAAAATAGGTGAGGCCGACCGCCTCAGGACAATATGCCCGTCCCTCCCCCACCTCCACCAAGAGAGGCTCCACACAGGGTGTTGCCAAACGAAGGATACGCAAGTGCCATAGTACCACCCCGTATTAGGGCGAGAAACTTCCAAATCACCAATGTTATGCTCACATTTCTAGAGCAACGGGGATTCTTCACCGGGGCTCCGAGTCAAAATGCATACAAACACTTGAAGGGGTTTATGGACACTTGCTGGGGAGGTAAACAGACCAACGTATCCAAGGATGCTCTAAGGTTGAGGCTATTTCCCTTCTCTCTATGGGGGAAAGCCTTGGATTGGTTATAAAGATTACCAAACCATTTTATCCATACATGGGATGAATTGACGGAAAAATTTATTGCCAAGTTCTTTTCTCCCGGGCATATGGCTACTCTTCGAGATGAGATTCTAGCATTCAAACAAGAACCAAATGAGCCTTTGCACGAGATTTGGGAGAGGTACCATACTATGGTGAAAGAGTGCCCGAATAATGACATGACTGAGGCTATGATTCAACAAACCTTCTACATGGGGATCAATACTACCAGTCAATGCATGGTCAACCAACTTGCCAGTGGGAATTTCATGACAACACCATATGACGAAGCTTGTGAGATTTTAGATAAAATGGTGGATACTTCATCGGCATGGCAAAAGTAGCGCTAATGTTCCTCAAGGTGACCCAAATGTTATTAACCTATACAAAGAATTGCTTGATCATTGGCAAGAAATTGCCGAGTTGACCACAATAATGAATCAATTAGCCAAAACTCAACTTCAACAAGTTCAAGGTCCTAATCATGTAAATGCAATGGAAGGTTTGAACATGTTGGTGAACAAGCGAAGGCAAAAGGGTCAACAAGTGCAAAACCATGTGGAATAATTTGTACAAGATGATAGTGGGTTTAACCAAGACGAATCATACAATGAGCAAGAGGAATAAGTGAAATATGTGAACAATTACCAAGGCAAAGAAACAACTCTCAAGGCCCGAATCAACAATACTGGCGATCTCAAGGAAATCAAGCAAATTGGAACAATCAAAACCACCAAGGTAATTGGAGTGGTGGTAACAACAATCAAGGTAATTGGAACAATAACAATAATCAAGG
>AWOL01S0034317.1:0-25091 GCA_000715115.1 Nicotiana otophora | reverse complement strand
GATTGAAAATATGTTCAAACAAATGATGGAGAAAACTGCCGACTCCGATGCTCAACTAGCCTCTCACAACACTTCAATCCGCAATTTGGAGGTTCAATTAGGGTAAATCTCGCAAGCTTTAAACACTCATCCTAAGGGGGCACTACCTAGTGACATGGTGGTGAACCCGAAGGGTGGGAACAATATGAGACATGCCATGGCCATAACCATAAGGAGTGGAAAAGGTGGGGAGGCAACAACCTCAAACCAAAGAAGAGTTGTGGATGATGATGTAGTGATTCAAGAAGATAAAATTCCAAGCAATGTGGTTCAAGCTAATGAAGAAGTGAGAATTGATATTGATGAAAATGTGGAGGAGAATCAAGAAGAAGTGAACCCGTCCAGGGAACATATGATTGACATACCGGAACTGGTAGTGCCAAAGGCCAAGGCACCAATGCCAAGGCCTCCTCCTCCATACCCTCAAAGGCTCGCCAAGAAAAATAGCGAGAACCAATTCAAGAAGTTTATTGACATGATGAAGAGCTTATCCATTAATGTGCCATTGGTTGAGGGGTTGGAACAAATGCCCAGCTATGCAAAGTTCATAACGGATTTGGTGACAAATAAAAGATCAATGAATTGTGAGACTATCAAGATGACACATCAAGTGAGTGCTATTGTGCACTCAATGGCTCCAAAATTGGAAGATCCTGGCGCTTTCACATTCCCTTGCACTATTGAGAGCGCCGACTTTGCCAAAGCTCTATGTGATCTAGGGGGGGGTATTAACTTGATGCCCTACTCGATGTTCAAAACTTTGGGAATTGGGCAACCAAGACCTACATCTATGAGGTTACAAATGGCGGATCGTACTACGAAGAGACCATTGGGTATTATTGATGATGTGTTGGTTCGTGTTGATAAGTTCATCCTCCCAGCGGACTTTGTGATTCTTGATTGCGGAGTGGACTATGAGGTGCCTATTATCTTGGGTAGACCTTTTCTTGCTACGGGGAAGGCTCTTGTTGATGTGGAAGCCGGTGAGCTCACTTTTCGGGCGGGAGATGAAGTTTCCTCCCCGATATCCTTGATGTAAGGATGGGGAGTCGGGGTTCATAAGTGTACAAACTTCATTGCTATTTGGTTGCCTCATAGATCTTGAGAAACGGAAGACTCTTCCAAAACTCCCTCAGTCGAGGAGCATCCCACTTTGGAGTTAAATCCATTGCCTCCACATCTCAGGTATGAATTCCTTGGGCCATGTTCTACTTTACCGGTTATTCTTTTCTCTTGTTTGACTAACGTGCAGGTAGACTCCAATTTGGCGGTGCTACAAAAGAGGAAAGAAGCTATAGGATGGAAATTGGCGAACATTCGGGGTATAAGCCCCGTATTTTGCATGCACAAGATTATTTTGGAGGAGGATGCCAAACCCTCCATTGAACATCAAAGAAGATTAAATGAAGCAATGCAAGAGGTAGTGAAGAAGGAGATCATAAAATAGTTAGATGCCGGGGTTGTTTACCCCATATCCGATAGCTCGTGGATCTCTCTGGTGCAATGTATCCCAAAAAAAGGGGGCATGACTGTGGTCACAAATGACAAGAACAAGTTGATCCCCACAAGAATGGTGAACGGGTGGAGAGTGTGTATGGACTATTGGAAGATCAACAAAGTCACTCGAAAAGCATTTCCCACTCCCGTTCCTTGATCAAATGCTTGATAGGTTGGCCGGTCGAGCTTTCTATTGTTTCCTTGATGGATATTCCAGCTACAATCAAATTCTTATTGCTACTGAGGACCAAGAGAAGACTACTTTCACTTGTCCCTATGGTACTTTCGCATTCTCGCGAATGCTATTTGGGTTATGCAACGCACTGGTGACTTTTCAACGGTGTATGATGGCCATATTCACCAACATGGTGGAGGATTTTCTTGAGTTCTTCATGGATGACTTTTTCGTGGTCGGAAATTCTTTTGATGATTGCTTGAAAAAATTGGATAAGGTCTTGGCAAGATGTGAGGAGACAAACTTGGTTCTGAATTGGGAGAAATGTCACTTCATGGTCGAGGAAGGCATTGTCCTCGGCCACAAAATTTCAAAGCATGGTATTGAGGTCGACAAGGCCAAAATAGAGGTGATCTCTAAAATCCCACCCCCTACATCCGTGAAGGGAGTGAGGAGATTCTTGGGTCATGCGGGGTTCTATCGCCGATACATCAAGGATTTTTCCAAAGTGGTGAACCCATTATGTAAACTGTTGGAGAAGGATGTCAAGTTCCATTTCAACGAGGACTGTATGAAGGCATTCGAATTGCTCAAGTTCAAATTAATGACTACCCCTATTATCACCGCACCAGAGTGGAGCTTGCCTTTCGAGCTCAAGTGTGATGCAAGTGATGTGGCGGTTGGAGCAGTTTTGGGGCAACGTATCAACAAAATATTTCATCTGGTCTACTATGCTAGCAAGACCATGAATGATGCCCAACTCAACTACACAGTGACCAAAAAGGTACTACTTGCTATTGTCTTTGCTATGGAGAAGTTCCGCCTGTACTTGATGGGTACAAAGGTGATTGTCCACACCGATCATGCGCCGCTTCGGTACTTAATGAGCAAAAAGGATTCAAAGGCAAGGTTAATGCGATGGGTGCTTCTATTGCAAGATTTTGATCTTGAGATTCAAGACCGCAAGGGTAGTGAAAACCATGTGGTGGACCACTTATCTCATTTGGAGGAGGAGGGGAGGCCACATGACGGCCTTGATATAAATAATTCCTTCCCCGACGAGCAACTTCTAGCCATTTCAATGACCGAGATGCAATGGTTCGCCAACTTAGCAAATTATCTTGTGAGTGGTATTGTACCGAATGAGTTCTCTTTAAACCAAAGGAATAAGCTCAAACGGGATTGCCTTAACTATTATTAGGATGAGTCGTATCTCTTCCGGATTTGTACCGATGGTGTGATTCGATGATGTGTACCGAAGGAAGAACAAGTGGAAATTCTTGAGGCTTGTCACTCTTCACCATATGGTGGTCACCATGGTGGAGCTAGAACGACAACAAAAATATTGAGTTGTGGATTCTATTGGCCTACTCTTTACAAGGATGCTAGCAATCTCGTCAAGCGTTGTGATGAATGTCAAAGGGCCGGTGGGATTTCTAAGAAAAATGAGATGCCCCTCACTACCATCTTGGAGATTGACATTTTTGATGTGTGGGGCATTGATTTTATGGGTCCGTTCGTGAGCTCTTGTGGGAACACTTGCATTTTGGTAGCTGTGAATTATGTGTCAAAGCGGGTTGAAGCCATGGCTTTACCCAACAATGAAGCTCGAAGTGTGGTGGCATTCTTGAAAAAGAACATCTTCACAAGATTGGGTACTCCAAGGGCCATTATTAATAGTGGATCGCACTTTTGAAACAAAGATTTTGATACCTTACTCACCAAGTATGGTGTCACTTACAAAGTCTTGACCCCTTATCATCCTCAAGAAAGCGGGCAAGTGGAAGTCTCCAACCGGGAGATCAAGAGTATTGTGTCAAAGACAGTGAATGCCAACCGGACGGATTGGTCAAAGAAACTTGATGATGCTCTTTGGGCTTATAGGACGACTTACAAAACACTGATTGGTATGTCTCCATACCGATTAGTGTTAAGGAAAGCTTGTCACCTTCTGGTGGAACTTGAGCATAAGGCTATGTGGGCATTGAAGAAGCTTAATATTGAATGGGATGTTGCCGCCAACTTAAGGGTGGCACAATTGAATGAGCTTGATGAATTCCGGTACCATACTTATACAATTCGTCCTTATATAAGGACAAGATGAAGTACCTCCATGACAAGTACATCCGGAACAAGGAGTTCAAAAAAGGTGATCTTGTGTTATTGTTCAATTCTCGGTTATGAATGTTCCTGGGAAAGTTGAAGTCTAAGTGGAGTGGTCCGTTTGAGGTTGTGAATGTGACACCCTTTGGTGTATTAGACTTGAAGAACAAAAATAATGAAGTGTTTAGATTCAGTGGTCACCGGGTAAAGCATTATCTTGGCAAAGTTGATGATGGCCACGTCGTAGCGTTAATTCATTTCAAGTGATTGATGGTAATCTGCGTCGTGCTGCAATGTTAAACCAAGCGCTTCTTGGGAGGCAACCCATGTTTCTTTTCATTTTTTATTTTCTTCTTTTTTAGATAGGTTTTATATTGAGCTAACTGGTTTTGAAGTGAATTGCATCAATGAGTATTCATAGCAGGTATTGTGTTCAAAAAATTGGCCAAGTGTTGAAAATTGCGGACCGCACAATTTTGTATGCCACACTAGAGAAGAATCTGCGGCCGCACAATTTGTGCGGCCGCACAACTGGAGACCCAAAAATCCAACTCTATGAAGTTTTGAATTGCAGAGAAAAGGCCATTCTGCGGCCGCACACAAAATTGTGCAGACCGCACAAATTTCTGCCGCACTCACTTTCGTGCGGACCGCAAAACTTCAGCAAGGTTTAGGTAAAGAGTCTGCGGTCGCACCCACTTTTGTGCGAACCGCACAACTTCAGCAAGGTTCAGGTAAAGAGTGCGGACCGCACTCAAAATTGTGCGGCCGCACTCAGCTTCAATTTTGACCGACTTTGGTCAACCTATAAATAGGACCTCATTGCACTATTCAGAACGTTACACACCCTGAACGTTTGAGACCTAAGAATGCATAGTGTAGACAAAGTACCTCACAATCCACATTCATTTCATCAGTGTAGATTCTTACCTGTATGCTTCATCATTGGTATGTTCAATTCATGTTTAAATATTCCAATTTTTTAGTTTGTTTTTTAATTAGTATAGTTATTGTTAGGCCTAAGATATCAAATGTTCTTCATGTGTGCTTGATATTGTGTAGGTAAGTTCATGTCTGCTCATTGGGGACTGGGTAGATCATTCATCATGTTTAATTTGCAAATACCATATTTAAATTGTGCAAAACGTTGTAAAACCTAAGTCAGTGCCGTTTTATTTTTGATTGTGCGCCCGCACCTAAAATTGTGCGATCCGCAGATCTTGAGTTAGGGCAAAATGTGATACATGAAAAGTGTGGACCATACTCAAAATTGTACGCCCCGCAGAGAAATTATGCGATCCGCGAAAAGATGTGTGCGATCGCACTTTGGAACTTCAGAGAACCAGTAGTCTAAACCTGGTTTTGTGCGGTGATAAGTAAGGATTTTGACCGATTATTTTCTCTCTTTTACTTGCGATTTAGCTCAAAAATACCTAAAGGCATTCCCCAAAACTAACAAAATGTGCTTACTTGCAGAAATATTGGGATATGAGCAAAAAAGTCAAAATCAACTCATAAAGGAGTCATAAGTGAACAAGAACAAAAACAGGGTAAAAAGGCCAGCAGTGCGGACTGCACAATTCTAGTGCGGCCGCAGAGAGGAGATTCAGAGAATGGTATTTGGGCAAGTTGAAGGAGTGCGGACCGTACTAAAATTTTGCAGCCACAGAATATCAAGTGCGGACACACTCACTATTATGCGGTCCACAGGAGTGAAGAATCAGAGAGCTGGATTCAAGTTCAAAATCAAGGAGTGCGGACCGCATTTTTTTTATGCGGCCGCAGAATCAGAAGCGCGGCCGCACTCGCTTTTATGTGGACCGCAGAAGCCCCGAAGTTCCAAGCCCAAAATTCCAAGAATACGGACCGCACAATAATTGTGCGGCCGCAGAAGCTCAATGTGCGGACCGCACCAGAATTATGCGGTCGCACAACCTCCGCAGGGGCTTTTTTGTCAGATATTTTCAGCTTACTATAAATAGAGGTTTTTGTAATTTTTAGGGAGTGTGACGTTGGATAAAAGCACCTGAGCCGTTTTCTTTGCTAGTTTGAGGATTTTGTACTGGTTTAAGATCTATACATTAGATTTTCTTTCCCTAATCAATTAATATGCATTCTATTTTAATTTCTTCTTTGATTTCTGTTCCTTTCATGAGTAGTTAAATCTTTAGCTAGGGTTGTTACCCAACCCTAGTATGGGTATATGATGGGTGTTTAATTTAGGGCTTATTTTATATTGGGATAGTGATATTTAGCCTTGTTCATGATTGAACCTTATAATCATTGGTTGCAAACATTGATTCGTGCCTATTTGACTTAGCCTCTACTTGAGAAAGAGAGACTAAGTCTAGGAAAACTTGGCTAACAAGAAATTGGGGTGAACTCAAGAAATTGATAGCCCCAATTAAAGGGTTAAACTTAGAGATAGTAATACCCGACTTGAGCTAATATCACTTATATTGTGCAAATACCCAATTGGACTTGAGAAAGCCAAATTGGAAAAAATCGCTCAAACTACCGAGAGGTATATAGTGAGTACCCGGATGTGATTGCTACATCACGACCTTAACTAATCAAATTTGCCCTGGAGTTTACAACCCATTAGAGAACCACCTAGGTAGAAGTCACGACCATAGTCCCTTTTAATCATTTGAAAAACTCAAAACCAAAAATATTGTCCTTAGTTTTATACTTGCAAACAATAGAGTAAAGTAGAAGTAGAACACCAATCAAGTTTGTGGAAGTAATTGGAACCAAAACTTGCAATTAACTTAGATATATACCTAGTCTCATATTCTAACTCCCTGTGGATTTGATCCCGACTTTCGTTGAGCTTATTATTGCATCGACCGCCTCACTACTTAATTGTGGTGTGGGTTTGGCCGAGATTAATTTTTGGCGTAGTTGCTAAGGAGTTAAACGGATTTAACTATATATCTATTTATTTGTGTGTTTTGTCTTTCTTTCCTTCCGAGTTACTAATTTTGTTTGTGAATTGCTTTTAGGTACAAAATGGCCCTTAACAACGAGCCCCTTGGAAATTTACCATTGGGGGAGGAGGTAGATAATGATCAAGTGGATGAGGTTCATCCCGAGCCTCAAGTAAACAGACGAGGCCGACCGCCTCATGATAACGTCCCAAACCCTCCCCCACCTCCACCAAGAGCAGCGCACCAGGTATTGCCGAATGAGGGCTATGCAAGTGCAATAGTCCCGCCCCGGATTAGGGTGGGCAACTTCCAAATAATCAACGCGATGCTTACACTACTTGAGCAGCGGTGTTTCTTCACCGGAGCTCCACACCAAAGTGCCTACAAGCATCTCAAGGGTTTCGTCGATACTTGTTAGGGGAGCAAGCAAACAAATGTCTCCGAGGATGAATTGTAGTTAAGGCTATTTCCCTTTTCTCTATGGGGAAAGGCTTTGGACTGATTAGAGCGATTGCCCAATTATTCCATCCACACTTGGGATGAGTTGGCCGAGAAGTTCATTGCCAAATTATTCTCTCCGGGGCACATGGCTACACTAAGGGATGGAATTCTAGCTTTCCAACAAGAGCCCAATGAGCCATTGCACGAGATTTAGGAAAGATATCGTACCATAGTCAAAGAATGCCCAAACAATGATATGACTGAGGCCAAGATCCAACAGACCTTCTACAGGGGGATCAACACAACGAATCAGTGTGTGGTAAATCAACTCGTTGGGGGTAACTTCATGAACACGCCTTATTCTAAAGCTTGTGAATCTTGGATGAGATGGCGAACACCTCTTCGGCGTGGCAAAGTAGAGCCAACGTTCCTCAGGGTGACCCAAATGTTATTCACCTCCACAAGGAGCTACATGATCATGGGCAAGCTATTGCGGAGTTGACAACCACCATGAACCAATTGGACAAGGCTCAGCTTCAACACGTTCAAGGCCGAAACAGGTGAATGCTATGGAAAGGGTGAACATGATGGTAAACAAGAGACAACAACGAGATCAACAAGTACAAAACCATCTGGAACAATTTGAGCAAAGTAATAGTGGGTATAATCAAGATAATGCATATGATGAGCAAGATGAGGAGGTTCAATATGTCAACAATTATCAAGGTCAAAGAAGCAATGCTCCAAATCAACAACAATGGAGATCACAAGGAAACCAAGGAAATTGGAACAACCAATGTCACCAAGGAAATTGGAGTGGTGGCAACAACAATAATCAAAGCAATTAGGGTAATCAAGGTAATCAAAGCAATTGGGGAGGAAATAATCAAGGTAATTAGGGTAGCAACAATCAAAGTAATTGGGGAGGCAACAATAATCAAGGGGGTTAGAACAATAGTAATCAAGGAAATCGGGGGTCGGGCTTTCAGAGGCCCCTGATGTATCAACAACCAAACAACCCGCCTCCATATCCGTCGTAAGGTCCTAGTTCTTCCAATAGTGAAATGGGACGGATTGAAAACATGTTTAAGCAAATGATGGAGAAAACCGCCGACTCCGATGCCCAATTAGCCTCACACAACACTTATATCCACAACTTGGAGATTCAACTTGGCCAATTTTCTCACGTTTTAAATACTCGCCCAAAGGGGGTGCTACCTAGTAATACAGTGGTGAACCCGAAAGGTGGGAATACTGGGCATGCAATGGCCGTGACAATAAGAAGTGGGAGAGGTAGAGTTGCTAGTACCTCAATCCAAAGAAGACATGTAGGTGACGATGTGTTGGTGCAAGATGATGATGAGCCAAGCAATGATGTTCAAGCTAATGAAGAAGTGAGGATTGATATTGATGCAAATGTGGAGGATACGCAAGAAGAAGTAAACCCGTCTAGGGAGCACGTGATTGACATACCGGAGCCGGTAGTGCCAGAAGCTAAGGTACCAATTCCAAGGCCTCCTCCTCCATACCCTCAAATACTTGCAAAGCAACACAATGAGAATCAATTCAAGCAATTCATTGATATGATGAAAATTTTGTCCATAAATGTACCGTTGGTTGAAGCCTTAGAACAAATGTCGGGATATGCCAAGTTCATGAAGGATTTGGTAACAAAGAAGAGATCAATGAACTGTGAAACTATCAAAATGACACATCAAGTGAGTGCTATTGTGCACTCCATGGCTCCAAAGTTGGAAGACCCCGGTGCTTTCACAATTCCGTGCACTATTGGGAGTGTCGATTTTGCCAAAGCTTTATGTGACTTGGGGGCAATCATTAACTCGATGCCCTATTCTGTGTTCAAAACGTTGGGGATTGGGCAACCAAGACCCACATCCATGAGGTTGCAAATGTGGATCGAACAATGAAAAGGCCATTGGGGATAATTGATGATGTGTTAGTTCGAGTCGACAGGTTCATCCTTCCAGCAGATTTTGTGATACTTGACTGTGAGGTTGACTACGAGGTGCCAATCATTTTGGGGAGACCTTTCCTTACTACAGGGAAGGCCTTAGTTGATGTGGAAGCTGGCGAGCTCACCTTCCGGGTGGGCGATGAAAAAGTTGTGTTCCATGTTTGTAAATCAATGAGGTAGCCAATTAGCAACGAAGTGTGTTCGTTCGTGGATCTTGTCACCGAGATGACACAAGTGCTGTGATAAATGTTGAAGATACCTTGGAAGCTGTGTTGTTGAATCATGATAAGGATGAGAAGGAAGGCTTTGTAGATTCTGTCAATGCTTTGCAAGGAATGGGATCATATACTGTTGAGCCCCGAAAACTCTCCTTGGATCTCGAAAATCGGAAGAGTCCACCAACTAAGCCCTCAATCGAGGAGCCTCCCACCTTGGAGTTAAAGCTTTTGACTTCACACCTCAGGTATGCGTTTCTAGGCCTTTGTTCCACTTTACCTTTATTCTTTCCTCGTGTTTAACTAACGTGCAGGTAGATTCCACCCTTGAGGTGATCCAAAGGAGGAAGAAAACAATAGGTTAGACATTGGCGGATATTCGGGGTATAAGCCCCGCCTTTTGCATGCACAAAATTATTTTGGACGAGGATGCCAAACCCTCCGTGGAACATCAAAGATGATTGAATGAGGCCATGCAAGAGGTAGTAAATAAAGAGATCATCAAGTGGTTGGATGTCGGGGTTGTTTACCCCATTTCCGATAGTTCATGGACCTCGCCGGTGCAATGTGTCCCAAATAAAAGGGGGCATGACTGTGATAACAAATGACAAAAATGAATTCATCCCCACAAGAACTGTCACCGGGTGGAGAGTGTGCATGGATTATAGGAAGCTCAACAAAGTTACTCGGAAAGACCATTTTTCGCTTCCATATCTTGATCAAATATTGGATCGGTTAGCCGGACGTGCTTATTATTTCTTCCTTGATGGATATTCCGGCTATAACCAGATTCTTATTGCCCCGAAGACCAAGAGAAGACCATTTTCACTTGTCCCTATGGTACTTTCTCATTCTCGCGGATGCCATTCGGGTTATGCAACACACCGGCTACTTTTCAACGATGCATGATGGCCATCTTCCCGATATGGTGGAGGACGTTCTCGAGGTTTTCATGGATGATTTTGCTGACGTGGGGAATTCTTTTGAAGAGTGCTTGGATAACTTGGATAAGGTATTGGCACATCGTGAGGAAACTAACTTGGTGTTGAATTGGGAGAAGTGTCACTTTATGGTCGAAGAGGGCATTGCCCTCGGTCACAAGATTTACAAGAATGGTATTGAAGTTGATAAAGCAAAAATTGAAGTGATATCCAAACTCCCTCCCCCTACTTCCGTAAAGGGAGTGAGGAGCTTTCTAGGTCATGCGGGGTTTTACCTCCGATTCATCAAGGACTTTTCTAAGGTGGTAAACACCTTGTGCAAACTCTTGGAGAAAGATGCCAAGTTCCTTTTCAATGAAGATTGTATGAAGGCATTTGAACTACTCAAGTATAAGTTGACTACCACTCCTATTATTACCGCGCCAAATTGGAGCTTACCATTTGAGCTCATGTGTGATGCAAGCAATGTGGCGGTTGGAGCGGTATTGGGGAAACTAATTAACAAGATCATTCATCAGGTCTACTAAGCTAGCAAGACCATGAACGAGGCCCAAGTCAACTATATGGTGACCGATAAAGAACTCCTAGCCATTACCTTCGCTATGGAGAAGTTTCGCCCGTATCTAATGGGTACAAAGGTGATTGTTCACACTGACCATGTGGCTCTTCATTATTTGATGAGCAAAAAAGACTCTAAGGCAAGGTTGATGCAGTGGGTGCTTCTATTGCAAGAGTTTGATCTAGAGATTCAATACCACAAGGGTAGTGAGAATCCAGTGGCGGACCACTTGTCCTGATTAGAGGAGGAGGGGAGGCTACATGATTTCCTTGAGATCAATGATTCATTTTCTGACGAACAACTCTTTTCCATTTCTATGACTGGGATGCCATGGTTTGCCGATGTGGCCAACTATCCTATAAGTGGCATTGTTTCGAATGAGTTCTCTTCAAACCAAAGGAAGAAGCTCGAACGGGACTGCGTGGACTACTATTGGGATGAGCCATATCTCTTTAAAATTTGTACTTATGGTGTTATCCGAAGATGTGTACCAGAAGAAGAACAATTGGGTATTCTTGAAGCTTGCCACTCTTCGCCATATGGTGGTCACCGTGGTGGAGCGAGAACTGCTACAAAGGTGATAAGTTATGGATTCTATTGGCCTACCCTTTACAAGGATGCTAGCGATCTCGTTAGTCATTGTGATGAATGCCAAAGGGCCGGTGGGATCTCCAAGAAAAATGAGATACCTCTCACCACCATCCTAGAGATTGATATTTTTGATGTTTGGGGCATTGATTTTATGGGTCCATTTGTGAGATCATATGGGAAAACCTATATATTGGTAGATGTGGATTACGTGTCCAAATGGGTTGAAGCTGTGGCTTCGCCCAACAATGAAGCTCGGAGTGTGGTAGCTTTCTTGAAGAAGAACATATTCACAAGGTTTGGTACTCCAAGGGCCATCATTAGTGATGGGGGATCACATTTTTGCAACAAAGCTTTTGATACTTTACTCTCCAAGTATGGTGTCACTCACAAAGTGTCGACCCCCTATCATCCTCAAGCAAGTGGATAGGTTGAAGTCTCCAACCGGGAGATCAAGAGTATTCTATCAAAGACTGTGAATGCCAACCAGACAGATTGGTCGAAGAAACTTGACGATGTTCTTTGGGCTTATAGAACAACTTACAAAACACCAATTGGTATGTCTCCGTATCGGTTAGTATTTGGGAAAGCTTGTCACCGTCTGGTGGAACGTAAGCATAAGGCTATGTGGGCATTGAAGAAGCTTAACCTTGAGTGAGATGTAGCTGCAAATCTTAGGGTGGAGCAATTGAATGTACTTGATGAGTTTCTGTTCCATGCATACTCCAATTCGTCCTTGTATAAGGACAAGACGAACTACCTCCATGACAAGTATATCCGGAACAAGGAATTCAAAGAAGGTGATCTTGTTCTTTCGTTCAACTCTCAGTTGTGGATGTTTCCGGGAAAGCTGAAATCAAAGTGGAGTGGCCCATTTGAAGTTGTACATGTGACACCCTTTGGTGCTCTAGATTTGAAAAACAAAAATGATGAGGTATTTAAAGTCAACGGGCACCGGGTAAAACATTATCTTGGCAAGGTTGATGATGGCCATGTTGTGGCGTTGCTCCATTTCAAGTGATTTATGGTAACATGCGCCATGCCGCGACGTTAAATCAGGCACTTCTTAGGAGGCAACCCATGTGTCTTTTTCTTTTTCTTGTTTTTCTTCTTTAGATTAGATAGGCTTTGTTTTGTACTAACTAGTTTTGAAGTGTATGCAGGAATGGGTGTGCATTGCAGGAACTGAGCATGAAAAATTTGGCTAAGTGTCAGAAAAGTTCGGACCTCACTGTCACTCTGCGGCCGCACAATTTTGTGTGCGGTCCCACAACTGGGAGATGAAAAATACATAGTCTCTGAAGTTTGGACTGACAAAAATCCTTAACACAATGTGTCCATATCCATTTTTGTGTGGTCCGCACTAATTCTGCAGTCGCACTCATTGTTGTACGGTCCGCAACAATTCTTCACAAGGGCAGGTAATGAGTACGGACTGCACTCAAAATTGTGCGCCACACTCCAGGTAAAATTGCGGGCCCGATGGGTAAAAGTATAAATAGGGCCTCCCTCAGCTTTTTACACTTTACGCTCTTTTGAAACCTGAAGCTAAGCTAGCACAGTGCATATCCTCATTATTTTCAATCTCTCCTCATGTCATCAGTGTTGAATATCACATGCATCTTCATTACTAGTATGCTAATTTATTCTTTAGATTTTTCCTTAATTTATTCTTTTGACTAGGGTTATTTCCATGCCTAAATATGTCAATGGTTAGTTGTTTGTGCTTAGAATCATGTGGGTAGCCTTTTTAAACATTAATTAGGATATGGGTAAGTGACTAATAATGTTTAATTGCTAAAAACTTGAGTAATTTGTGAATAAAATTCCATGAACCCTAAGTCAGTACTGCCTAAATTCAAATTGTGCGGCCGCACTCACTTTTGTGCGGTCCGCAGTGGACTTGTGCGGCCGCACTCATTTTTTTGCAGTCCGCACTGATGAAACATCAGAGACCCCATTAGTCTGAACCTGGGGCTGTGTGGCTGCACTCAAAATTGTGCGGTCCGCACTTTTGGTTATGCGGCCACACTCAAAATTGTGCGATCTGCACTGGGCAGTTTGCGGCCGCACTCACTTTTGTGCGGTCCGCACTGCCCCTTCTGAGACTGCTTTACTGCAATTGGTATGCATGCACTTGTGGTTTATGAATCTAAGACTCTTATCCTTATGCATTGCCGACAATGGTTCGCTCACGTGGTAGAGGAGATACATCGCAAGGGAGGGCAGAACCCTCCCGAGGCCGAGGTCGAGGTAAAAGCAACCTACCGCTAGCACTTCAAAGGGTTATAATTAAGAAAGCTATAGCCACCAGACCTCCCTAACCCTAGGAAACAAGTGAGTATGTCCTATATGGGGAAGCTTCTAAAGGTAACTTCGTGCAATCACAGCCAGAAGCCCAATCACAATAATTTCCTAGTAGATTCCACTTAGTAGATGAGTCGGCTTCTTCTGCCAGTTCCTCTGATGGTTCGGAAGAGGGTAGTCAAGCCTCTAAGCCCTCTTCCTCATATGCTCCAACTGATCCAATTAATGTAGACGATGATGATGATGTCCCATATGATGGGAGAAGGGGGATACTACAGTAGGAGGTTTGGAGATATCAAAGTGACCAGAGCTATGGGAGGATAGATTCGTCAGTGCTGCTGCCTTTGCTAAATTTAGGGAATGGTGGCCACAGTGGTCACTTACTCTTGAGCGGCAGTTCTTGATGAAAGATCTAGACAAGCACAACCCTAATATCCTCGATAATTCTGGGAGCAAAAATGTTGGAGATGGTTCACCCACCGCATTATGGATGCCAATGAGCATTTGGTCAAGGAATTCTCTACAAATGTAGCTCATATCAAAAAGGGTACCAAGGTGACAAAAGTTCGAAATTTGAAAATCAAGTTTGATGCATGCACCTTGAACACGTATATGGGGTTTGAGGAAGTAAAGGCAGTCCAATACCTGGAGAAGCTGGCTATGGGTGACGCAGCTCGCCCATTGCTAGCTGAGATTCTGGGAATTCGAGGATCAAGACCTCTGTGGCTCACAACAGGAGTTCCAATAGTCCTAGCCACCCTAAACTTTGAAGCAAAAGGGTGGCAAATATTTGTATGTAGCTGCATTGATCCATGCCTCAATAAGAACAATCTTCCCCTTCCCCGTGCAGTCTTGGTAGCCTCAATTATGGCTGGGTACCCAATTAATGTGGGTGCTATCATGTCCACAAACATCAGTCTGGCTGTCCAAAAAGATGAAAGGTCCTACCCATACCCGAACTTCCTCACAGAGTACTTCAAGGACCAAGGGGTGGAGCCAAGGCATTATGATACCGAGGTGAAGGCCAAGAAGCCTTTCTCTTGGTACCAACTTCAGGGAGCTGACAACCCGAAATTCAAGGGTAAAGCTACTACCTCCACTGGACAGTTTGAGAAGCCAGTGGTAGTGGTTACTGATTCAGCTGCCGAGCCGTCCACCGCAGCCAGTACTTCTACAGGGACAGCAACTATGCCACCTTCATATTTCGGACCACCTACTTCTGCTAGACTATCAGTGCCATTATCAGTGCCGGCTACATCTACATATCCTTAGACTGTGCTTCGAGTCTCCCAGACATTGGCGAGTCTCAACAACTGGATGCAGGAAGCTACTACAAAGTTGACTAATATATCTAGTGTTGTTGCAGCACAGTTCTCAGCTCTAGCAGCCCCAGCAAGGCCACAGGTACCTCCGTCAGTAGAGGAAACATTGAATAGGAGAACCAGAAGGCCATTATTGATACTCTAGCGACGTATGAAAAGGTCATTAAGTATTTGAGCAAATAGGTCGAGAAGATGCATCAATCCCATGCATCAAAGAAGTCAGTAGAGAAGCTAAGCAAAAAAGTTGAAAAGATTGCATCTGCCGGAGATCTTCCATTGGACTTGCTTATGGAGCAGACAGTCCCAGCATCACAGGCAGCAGCAGGCCAGTCTAAGGAGCCGGTTGCGACTGCACACACCGCTGAGGAGATGATACAGATGCTCAGCAACCCAGTTGTCCCTCAGCCAGGAGATGATGATATACAGTTATAGGAGACAGAGGGTGGTGATGATCCCATGCAGGCCGAGACCACATAGGGAGTTCTCTTACCTCTCTACCCATTCACTGTTCCTATGTTTGTTAAGCACTGGGGACAATGCTTATTTTTTATTTGGGGGGTGGTCTATTTTGATTAATTGACATTTGGCATGTAATAACTCTGATACTATTTTTCTTTCATTCTTATTTTCCCTTTGGTATGTATATATTCTCCCCATTTGATGTAGATATTCATTTCCCTTATGTATATATTCATTTGACTTCGGTTTGTATATTCATTTATCTCGCTTCCCGTAGTTTACTTCATAGCTTCTTTAGTTTGTTTTTCCTTAGTAGTATAACTTCTTATTTACTTTAGTAGCTTCTTTTTAATTTGTTAGCTTCTTTTTACGTTTTGAGTGAACAATCAGCCTTTGGTTTTCTTAATGCCACGGTTCGTTCCAAAGGTGGATTTTGTGTGAACCGGGTGGCTCTTCCCAACGATGGATGGCGTGACAACCTTCTTAAGGGATTGAGTCCATTTTCTTTTATGTTTTGACAAAATATAGTACTAATGAATAAAAGTATCTCGATCATGCTTCACTTGGTACTGACACATTTACCTCTAACCTTATGGTTAAAAATAAAGTTGTTGGCATAAAATAGCTCTAGTTGTGACTTTAGACTCTTGTATTGACTATAACAGTCATCGAGTGGTTCAGTCGAGCCATTTGTGATTCTCAATCTTAGCTAGGATTGTTGTGGGCCCTCGACTCTATTTTTTTAGCAACCCAACAGTGTGAGAGGTGAGATATTGAATTGCAAGTCCAAGTTCCCGTGCCAATAGTCTAGAACTTGCCTCGAGTGTTTTTCTAGGCGAAATTCTAAGTGTAGCTTGGCTTGAAAAATGATTGTAGGCTCTCCTTGATCCAATTTGAAATTGAATTCTTCCATAGCCTACCAATATGATAACCCTAGTCAACCCCTTTGATCCGAAGCCTTTTTCTTTCAATAACCACGTTACAAGCTTTTATCCGTTCTGTAGTAACCCTCTCTTGGCACCCAATCTTTCCTTAGCATTCTTGAGAAACAATGGAAAAAAACATAAGTTTGGGGGAGAGACGAGGAGTTTGAAGTGATAAAAGGTACAAAGAAGAGAAAGAAATGAAGAAAAGAAAAAAAAGTGAATAAAATGAAGAGTTGAAGGGAATTCAGAAGAAAGTAGGGATAAAAGGCTGAAGTAAATAGAAAAGGAGAAAAAATGAAAGTCATGATCAAGAAAGAGTGACATTACATCTCTCTAGTTCCCCTGAGGAAGAAGAATATGACTCAAAGAGTCGAGAAAGTATGAGCCGAAAAGAGAAAATGAAGTACTTAAGGAAACATGAAACCATTCTATTCCAACAAGTCCTACCTTGGTCCAAAAGCCCTCATTACATCCCGCAAAAACCCTACATGATTTCAAGTTGAGTGAGCTTACATTAGTGGTGATTTACATGAGGGGCAAGCTTATGGTACTTAGAGCCGGACTTGTGGCATTCTTTTGTGAGAGATGAGCGAACTTTCACAATCCTTGTATCGAGTGTTGCTTTCTAAAGTGAGTTGTGCTTATGGAGAGTAGAGGAGGAGGAGTTTGTATCCACAATGACCTATGTGAAAGAGCGAGCTTCCTTGATGAATAGAGTCAACTCTTGATGCTCTAGTGTCACATAAGAACTATTGTACTCAAAAAGTAAAACCATTGCATTGTTGATAATTCACATGTGTTGTGGGTAATTGTTGGTCCCAATTAATGTGTGATTGATTCACCTTAAGCCAGCTGAAATATCTCTTTTCTAGTGGAGGTGGGAATTGCCTTATTTGCTTGAGGACAAGCAAAAGCTTAAGTTTGGGGGAGTTGATGAGTAGGGATTTTGACCAATTATTTACTCTCTTTTACTTACGATTTAACTCAAAAATGCTTAAAGGTATTCACGAAAACTAATAAAATGTGCTTACTTACAGAAATATTGGGATATGAGCCAAAGAAGTCAAAATTAACACATAAAGGAGTCAAAAGTGAACAAGAACCAAAACATGGCAAAAAGGCTAGCAGTGCAGCCGCAGAGAGGAGATTCAGAGAATGGTATTTGGGCAAGCTGAAGGAGTGCGGACCGCACCAAAATTTTGCGGCCGCAGAATATCAAGTGCGGCCGCACCCACTATTATGCGGTCCGCAGGAGTGAAGAATCAGAGAGTTGGATTCAAGTTCAAAATCAAGGAGTGCAGACCGCATCATTTTTATGCGGCCACACTATCAGAAGTGCGGCCGCACTCATTTTTATGCGGACCGTAGAAGCCCCGAAGTTCCAACCCCAAAATTCCAAGAATGCGGACCGCACAATAATTGTGCGGCCGCAGAAGCTCAATGTGCGGACCACACCAGAATTATGCGGCCGCACAACCTTCGCAGGGACATTTTTGTCAGATATTTTTATTTTAGTATAAATAGAACTTTTTGTCATTTTAGGGGGTGTGACGTTGGAGAAGAGCACCTGAGCCGTTTTCTTTGCTATTTTGAGGATTTTGTACTAGTTTAACGTCTATACATTAGATTTTCTTTCCCTAATTAATTAATATGCATTCTATCTTAATTTCTTCTTTGATTTCTGTTCCTTTCATGAGTAGCTAAATCTTTAGCTAGGGTTGTGACCTCAACCCTAGTGTGGGTATTTGATGGGTGTTTCATTTAGGGCTTATTTGTTATTGGATTAGTGGTATTTAGCCCTGTTCATGATTGAACCCTAGAATCAATAGTTGCAAATATTGATTCGTACCTATTTGATTTAGCCTCTACTTGAGAAAGGGAGACTACGTCTAGGAACACTTGGCCAACAAGAAATTGGGTTGAACTCAAGAAATTGATAGCCCCAATTAAAGGGTTAAACCTAGAGATGGCAATACCCTACTTGAGCTAATATCATTTGTATTGTGCAAATACCCAATTGGACTTGAGAAAGCCAAATTGGGCAAAATCACTCAAACTACCGAGAGGTATAGAGTGAGTACCCGGATGTGATTGCTACATCACGACCACAATTAATCAAATTTGCTATGGATTTTACAACCCATTAGATAACCACCTAGGTAGAAGTCACGAGCCTAGTCCATTTTAATTATTTGAAAAACTCAAAACCAAAAATATTGTCCTTAGTTTTATACTTTCAAATAATAGAGTAAAGTAAAAGTAGAACACCAATAAAGTTTGTGGAAGTGTAATTGGAGGCAAAACTTGCAATTAACTTAGATATATACCTAATCCCATATTCTAACTCCCTGTGGATTTGATCCCGACCTTCATTGGGTTTATTATTGCATCGACCGCCTCACTACTTAATTGTGGTCTGGGTTTGGCCGAGATCATGCATCCAGACTCAAAATTGTACGATCCACAGAAAAATTGTGTGGTCCGTAGAAATATTGTGTGGTACGCAGAAAAATGTGTGCGATCGGACATTGGAACTTCAGAGAACCAGTAGTCTAAACCTGGTTTTGTGCGGCCGCACTCAAATTTGTGCGGTCTGAACTTCAGCATGTGCGACCGCACTTTGAAATTGTGTGGTCCGCACAAGGCAGTCTACGGCCGCACTCAATATTGTGCAGTCCGTACTGTCTCTTTTGTACATTGATTTCCTACAACGGTTAACATGCTTCTAAACTTTACATGACTTATGTGTTTCGTATTGCAGATAATGGTTTGATCACGAGGCAGAGGTGATACATCTAAAGGGAGGGGTGAACCCTCTCGAGGCCGAGGAAAGGGCACTCAACCTCTGGGAGTGCAATCAAAAGCAATAGCCAAAAGGTCGACCACCGGGAGAGGTAGGGCCACAGAGCCCTCAGAATCAAGCTCGTATGTCCCGTCTAGGGAAGCCTCCGAGGGTCACTCAGTAGAGGTACAGCCTAAGGCCTAGTCCCAACCACCACAATTCACTGGGAGATACCAACTGCGCAACGAACCCTCCACCACAGCAAGTTCTTCTGAGGGTTCTGATGCCGGTAGCCAGGGTTCAGAGACCTCCTCTACACACACTCCCTCTACACCAGTTACAGTAGATGATGATGATGTTCCTGATGATGGTAGGGGAGGTGACACTAGAGTGGGCATCCTAGAGAGGTCAAAGAATAAGGCAATATGGTAAGATAGGTTTGTGAGTTTGACTGCCTTCACAAAGTTTAGAGAGTGGTAGCCCCAGAGATCGCTCACACTTGAGCGACAATTCTTGCTGAAGGATTTGGATAAATACAATCCAAATGTCCTTAAGCAGCTTAGGGGGCGCAAGGGGTGGATGTGTTTCACCAAGGGTGTTATGGATGCCAAAGAGCACTGAAATCGCCACAGAGAGAGAGAGGAGAGAGCAGCGGCTGGATTTTGGTAGGCCTTTTAGAATATTTGGTTGAGGTTTTTTTATGTTCTTTATTTGCTTTGTTTATTTCTTGTTTTGTTTTATTTTATTTTATTTTCTAGTTGTTTATGTGTTTTTCCTTTATGTGTTACTGCTTTATAATTGTCATTATTTGCATAATCCTGGATCAATTCTTTCTGCCATAAGTCTCGTAGTACGTGTCACATACACAAACTCTTTATTGAGTCACCCTTATTTTAGGAGGGGGCCGTCGGACGTATGGAGTGGGTGGAAAGCCTGAGCAGCCACCATCGACCATACGCTCCCCCGCATTGCCTTGTTAGTGAATGATGTCGCCCAAATTCACACCACTGATTGGGATTGTAAAGCGCTCGATGCAATTATAATTACCCAATTTTGAGTCGGGGTCGATTCCTCAGAGAGTTTATATTGGATTAGGTATATACTTAGACTAGGTGTATGACGTGCCTAAAATGCACTTCCACATACTTGGTTGTTTCTTTCTACTTCTAAAATTTATGTTATTGTTTGTAAATGTAAAGTTATAGAATGATATTTTTGATGTTGTTATTTTTCAAGTTTATAAAAGATCTAGGTCTGTGACTTCCACCTAGGTGGGTACCTAATGGGTTATGGGCTTTAGGGCATGTTTTGTTGGTCAGGGTGTAATATAGAAATCAACACGCAATTACTCACTCGATATCTCTCGGTAGTTAGAGTGGTTTTGCCCAATTTGGCTTTCTCAAGTCCAAATGGGTAATTCACAAAACCGTTGATATATGCTCAAGTCGGGTCTTAATATCTCTAGATTCAACCCTTTAATTGGGGCTATCAATTTCTTGAGTTCATCCCAATTTCTTGTTAACCAAGTTTTCCTAGACTTAGTCTCTCTTTCTCAAGTAGAGACTAAGTCAATTAGGCATGAATCAATGTCTGCAACCATTAATTCCTAAATTCAAGCAATAACTAGGCCAAATATCATACACCCAACCTTAAACAAACCATAAATCAAACACCCATTAGGTACCCACACTAGGGTTAGGTCACAATCCTAGCTAGAGATTTAGCTACTCATATGCAAAAATAAAGCAACTAAGGAAGAAAATAAGATTAAACTTATAATAGATGATAAAGGGATGAAAATCCAATGGTAAAATGATAAACTAACACAAAGTTTCCCAAAGCAGTAAAGGAAAAACGACTATCTACTTTCTGGAGTTCAAACTTGACCTAATTTGACAAAAAGAACTATATATACACAACTGAAATTATAGGATAAAATTTCCCATACGGAGGTTCTGCGGCCGCACAATTATGTGTGCGGTCCGCACTTTGAAAGTAGGCTTGACAGGATGGACTTCTGCGGCCACACAATTCTGGGTTGCGACCGCACGTCTTTAGATTCTGTGGACCGCACATTTCTAAGTGCGGCCGCACTCTTAAATTTGAGCTTGACAGGAGGGACTTCTGCAGACCGCATATTTCTGAGTGAAACCGCGATCTTGACTTCTGCGGCCGCACAATAATTGTGCGGTCCGCACTCTTGAATTATGTGGTCGCACAATAATAGTGCGGTCTGCACTTCTTCATGGACTCAGAACTCCATCTCTCTAGACCTCTCTTCTACGGTCGCACAATAATTGTGTGGTCCGCACTTTGCAAAGGCATTCTGTCTGAGGTCCTTCATAGTCTGCGGCCGCACTCAATATTGTGCGGTCCGTACTTTGCTCTTTTTGCTTGGTTTTAGTCCTTGTCCAAAAATACTCCTTCTTGAGTTGAATTTCATCATTTTGGCTCTTTTTCCAATGCTCCTACAAGTAAGCACATTTTATCAGTTTTTGGGAATAACTTTAAGCATTTTTGAGCTAAAACTAAAGTAAAAGAGTGCAAATAAGTAGTCAAAATCCCTACTTATCAACTCCCTCAAACTTAAGCTTTTGCTTGTCCTCAAGCAAATAAGGTAATTCTCACCTCCACAAGAAAAGTGTCATTTCAGCTGGCCTAAGTTACATCAAAAACATATCAATTGGGACTAACAATTACCTACACACTCATGAATTATCAACAAGGCCATGTTTTGAATGTTAAAGCATAAATAACTCTAATGTGACACTTGAGCATCAAGAGTTGACTTTACTCATCAAGGAAGTTTGCACTTTCATGTAGGTCACTGTGGATCCCAAACTCCCCTCCTATACTCTCCGTAAGCTCATCTCACTAAAGAATGTAGCACTCAATTCAATGATTCGTGAAAGGTTCGTTCATCACTCTCAAAAGAATGTCACAAGTACAGTTCTAAGTACCATATGCTTTCCCCTCATGTAGATCACTACTAATGTAAGATTACTCGTCTTGAAATCACATAGGGATTTTTCGGCATGTAATGAAGGCTTTTGGACTAAGGAGGGAAATGTTGGAATGAAATGGGTCCATCTTTCCTTTATCACTCCATTTTCTCTTTTTGGCTCATACTTTGCCGACTCTTTGAGTCATTTTCTTTTTCCTTAGGGGAACTAGAGAGACTTAACATCACTCTTTCTTAGTCATGATATTCATATTCTCCTTCTTTTGTTTTCTCCATGCTTTGCACTTTTGCTTTCTTTTGAATCCTTTCAACCCTTCAAATTATTCACTTTCTTTTTGTGTTTTTCTTTTGTTCTTTTTTTCTTTTTCTTTGCCTTTCCTTTTCTTCATTTTTTTCTATTCTTGTGCCTTGATACCACTTTCAAACTACTCATCTCTCCCCCAAACATATGTTTTCACCATTTGTTTCTCATGAGTGCTAAGGAAAGCTCGGGTGCCAAGAGAGGGTTACTATAAAACGGGTAAAGGCTTGTAACATAGTTATCGAATGAAAAAGGCTTTAGGCTCAAAAGGGTTGACTAAGGATAACATCATTGATGGGCCATGGAAGGTTTCAAAACGGGTCAAGGAGAGCCTACAATCACTTCTCAAGCCAAGCAAACTTAGAATTTCGCCTAGAAACACATTCGGGACAAGTTCTAGATCATTCGCACGGGTACTTAGACTTGTAACAAAATACCTCGCCTCTCACACAACCGGATTGTTAAAGAGGATAGAGTCAAGGGCCCACAACAATTATATTCAAGATTGAAGATCACTAATGGTTCAACTAAATCACTCGATGATTGCCTAAGTCAACTAAAGAGTCACAAGGTTACTAACTAGAGCTATTTCTTTCCAAAAGCTTATTTTTAAACATAAGCATGTAGTGCATGTTGGTACCAAGTGAAGCATGCTTGACCCTTATTTTATTCATTAACACTACTATTTTTACCTAAACATCAAAAACGAACTCAATCCCTTAAGAAGGTTATCACGCCATCCATCGTTGGGAAGAGACACCTGGTTCACACAAAACCTACCTTTGGAGAGAACCATGGCATTAAGAAAACCAGAGGCTTATTGCTCACTTAAACATAAAAAATAAGCTACCGAATCAAAAAGAAGTTATTAACATAAATAAGAAGCTAGACTACTAAGAAAACAAAATAAAGAAGCTATGAAATAAGCTACTGAAAGTAAGACAAATGAATATACAAACTGAGGGGAATAAAATATATACATCAAAAAAGAGGGATGAATATATACATAATAAAAGAGAAAATAAAGATAAAAATAAAAATAGTATTAAAATTATTACAGGCCAATGTCATCAAATCAAACACACCAAAATAGACCACCTCCTGAATAAAAATAAGCATTGTCCTTAATGCTTAGCAAAATCAAAATAAGGGAGGGTAGAGAGTAAAGAAAACTCCCTATGTGGTCTCAGGGTGCATAGAAGATTCACCACCCTCGGGCTCCTCCAACTGGATCTCATCATCCTCTGCTCGGGGAACAACGGGGTTGGTGAGCATCTGAAGTACCTCCTCGGCAGTATGGGCAGCAAGGTCTGGCTCGTCAGACTGGCCAGCTGGTGCCTCTACTGATGGTGCTGCTAGGTCTGCTGGTATTAATGGATCTGTGTCCATCAGTAGGTCAAATGGTAAATCACCAGCTGCTGCAATCTTTGTCACCTCCTTTCTCAAACTCTCCACTGATTTCTTCAAGGCCTGAGATTTCCTCATCTTTTTCACCTGTTTGCCCAACTCCTCAATAGCTCTCCCATGTGCCACCAGTGTATCCATAATGGTCTTCTGATTTTCCAGAATCTTCTTCAATGTTTCCTCCACTAACGGAGGAACCAGTGGTGCTGCTGGTGTAGAAGACTGTGCTGCAACAACACTGGATATGTCTGAAAGCTTTGAAGTAGCTGTCTGCATCTAGTTGTTGAGACTTGCTAATGTCTGGGAGACTCGCAACACAGTGAGTGGATATGTGGATGAGGCAGGCACTGGTACTAATGTTTATGGTCTAGAAGATGAAGGTGGTGGCATGTCCGCTGTCTCGGTGGAAGGACCGGCCGATGTGGAAGGCATGGGAGTTGTAGATGGCTCAGCAGCAGAATCTATAACCACCACCGATGGCTCAGCAGCAGAATTAGTTGCCTTACCCTTGAACTTTGGGTTTCCCAGACTTTGCAAGGAGTACCATGAAAAGGGCTTCTTGGCCCGCACTTTTGTATCAAAACTCCTCGGCTCCACCTTTGCATCCGTGAAATATTCTGTGAGGGTGTTGGGATATGGGTAGGAGCTTTCACCTTTCCGGATAACCGCTGACATGTTGGCCGACATGATGGCACCCACGTTGATTGGGTACCTGACCATGATAGATTCCACCAAAACTGCTCGGGGAATCGGAAGATTGTTCTCATTCTGGCTTGGGTCATTACGGCTGCACACAAAAGTTTGACACCCCTTTGCTTCAAAGTTGAGGGTGGCCCGTGCAATGGGAACCCCTTCTGTAACCCACGGTTGTGGTGGTCCTGGAGGAGCCAAAATCTCTGCTAACCAAGGGCGAGCTGCATTACCCATAGCAAGCTTCTCCAAGTACTTGATTGCCTCTATCTCCTCGAATCCCAGGTAAGTGTTCAGAGTGCTTGGGTCGAATCTGACTTTCAGATTTCCCACATTGGTCACTTTGGCACCCTTCTTGATGTGTTCCACATTGGCATAAAACTCCCGTACCAAGTCATGGCTGCCGCGATCTCTCTGTTGAAATTGTCAAAAGTCCCACATCGGTGGATGACAATTTTGAATGGAAATTTCACCC
>AWOL01S0034299.1:14432-25463 GCA_000715115.1 Nicotiana otophora | reverse complement strand
ACTGTGGTGGGGGAGCTGTGCCTACCCGTCTATCAGGACCTGCAGCACGACATGCAGCGTCCATGAAACGAATCCTCCACTTGGTATTCCGGTTCCACCTCCAGCCCCATCTTCCGGTCCCGGTGTTTGAGATGTGGGAGGACTCCCGTGAGGAGGGGAGCCCTTCGGCGAGGTGGAGTGAGTTTGCCGAGGCTTTCATGGATCATGTTTTGCCTATCGAGACTAAGGCTGCCCGTGATGTGGAGTTTGAGAACCTGAGACAGGGTAGCAAGAATGTGTGGGAGTACCATATGTAGTTTGCGCACCTGTCCAAGTATGCTATTCACATGTTGCCCACTATGGAGGCTACAGTGCGTCGGTTTGTGCAGGGCCTTAGCCCTTTGGTTATAAATAATGCCGCTACGGCTGCCTTGAATTCTAACATGATCAAGCTACAGAGAACCGTAGGTTGAAGAAGAGAATTGAGCGAGAGGGTAGCAGTAAGGTCCGGTCCGTGTGCAACTTTGTTAATTCATTTGGTAGCGGTAGGTCAACATTCAGGGGAGGGTCATCACAGCCATCCCAGTCTTTTGCTCACTCGTCAGCGAGTACACCTAGTGCTTGATAAAATGCTCAAATGAGCTAGAAGCATGATCATCTTCTTAATTTTGGTTCTATTTTGCTACTTTTCTAAAATAGATTGAAGTTGCAATGATTTCCAGAACATTTAGAGTTAAGGAAGATCAAGTAAGGTATGTTGGATAAACTCTTCTCTTAAAATGTAACCCCACAATATCCATGTAAGTCCTGAGTTACTTATTGTGAATCGATTACGCGGATAAGCTAGTGTCAAATGCATCCGTGATCAATATGTAATTTAAATGCTCTTGTTATATTGTAATACTATTTGAGAATGTGTTCAAAGTAGGGCTTTCATATCTAAATACCTTGACCTCAAGTTGTGTTTCAAACGAAAGCTATTTAAAGCTTGTGTAAGAAATCATAATGTGCCTAAAACTCCTATTTGCTAAAATGTGTGCTTAAATGTCTTGAATAAAAATGCCTTGTTTTTGGAAAGTCCATGACAATGGTTGAAAGTAAAAAGGTGTGCATGAAATACGAATCACGTAATGTGAAATGTGGAATATGAAATGTGAAATTTGAAACACGGCAAATGTGCCAAGAGAAATAATACAATTGTGACCATTACTGCCAATGAAATAAAGGGATGTGCAAGAAATATGAAACGAGGTGATTGATAGAAAATGGTGATGTCTCACATAAGACGGCCTACCCGACCGGGTCGTGATAGGATGCCATGCCACAAACATGGTGGTGACTGTGTTAGAATTATAAATGAAATTGTGATTTGGTTGATGTATCCCATGAGACGGCCTAGCCGATCGGGTCGTGATTGGACGCCATGCCGCACACATGGCGATGACGGTGTTAGAATGGTAATTGAAATTGTGATTTGGTTGATGTCTCTCATGAGACGTCCAAGCCGATCGGGTCATGATCAGACGCCTTGCCACACACATGGTGGTGACTGTGTTTGAAATAGTAATCAAAATTGTGAATAGTGGTATACCGGTACCAAAGATTTTCCAACTTAAAATTTGGAAATTTATTTAAAACTTATCTTATCTCTAATTTGATATTTGGTAATTGTTTGAGGCTTTAACTGATATTACGACTATCCTTACTTGCATTACTGCTCATTTCTTTTAGAGAGTATTTAGTATATATACCAGTACTATTCAACAATACTAACGTCCCTTTTGCCGGGGGCGCTGCATCTTTAATGAATGCAGGTGGTTCCACAGCAGACGACACTAATCAGCGATACCACTACACTCTTTACCCAGCTGATTTGGTGAGCCCCACTTCACTCGGGGTCATGTATCTTTTGTTCATTTTATCACTATGTTTTGAGGTATAGCCGGAGCCTTGTTGCCGGCACTATCATTGTACTCTTTTGTATCTAGTAGAGGCTCCGTAGACATAGTGTGGGTGGTATGTTGGTACGGGGAATGTCAGTTTGATGATGTTGTAATTGTATCACATGTTCACCATCAAACTATGAAAGAGTATGTATTTTGAAACATATAAATGATGTAACTACTGATAACAAGTTTGAGTTGTTGTTTACTTGATCCTCCTCACTGCTTAATTAATAAATTGGATTTTACTGTTATTCTTGAATAAGTTCGGTAGAAGGTAATGTACAGGCTTGCTTGGTTGAGTGCCAGTCGCGCACCCTGAGTTTTGGGCGTGACACTTGCTTGCGTGGTTTCTCGGTCTTCTCTATATGAGCGCATTAGAGCGCGTCAGTATGACGAGTCCTATTTGCTTGTCCTTAAGGACACAATGAAGCACGGCGATGCCAAGGAGGTTTCTACATATCATACTCACATCCTTTTCGAGGCGCTGCATTTCATGTCACGCAGGTACCGATAGATCAGCTGTTGAGTCACATCAGTAGGCCATCCACCAGTTGTTGGAGTCACTCCACTTACTCCTAGAGTTACTTATTTTATGGGTACAGTCAGCTAGTTTGGGTATGACGGGGTCGTGTTCCATCCAGTACTTGTTTAGTTCAGCACTCCTAGAGGTTTTAAAGTGTCCTAGGATGTCTCGGAGCCGTGTCTAGTAGAGTCCTTCTTATCGGTGTGTTGTCGACCACATTTAAAATTAGTAGGGTACTTGGGCATTTATGAATGTCACCTTACTTTGATACTCCAAATTGTGCGATGCGATAATGCTCAAGATAGAAAGTTAATTTCCTCGTTATGTCTCATTTACCAGATGAGTAATCCATGAGTTTGAAGCAGCAAGGAGGGAATGACCTCACCGGTTAATTCGGGGGAGATTACACAAGAGTTCATTGGGAGAATGCATCAAGCTGTGGAGGGATTGGAAGAACTTGTTGCTAAGGGAAGTACCCGAGTTCCTACCAATGTCACCACACCACCAGATCATGTGGTGAGAGCATTTAAGAAACGAAAGGGGGTTGTTCGTATTAATAAACCTGATTGTTTGATTTGCAAGAAACATCACTTGGGAACATGTTAGATGACTCTTGAAATATGTTATGGTTGAGGGAAAAGGGGGAACAAGAAGAACAAATGCCCTATATTGGTGCACCTACCCTGGTCTGCCCGATATGCGGGAAGGAACATTTAGCGTCATGTTGTGAGTATGCGCAGCAGCATGTTAGGGGTGGCAAGTTTGGAAAATTCCAAAGGCCCACACTGCAAGCCGGTAGAAGGATTGTTACTTCCACCATGGATGCTCCGGGGGAGGTTAAGGGGGAAGATTATGGTGTATGGAAAAAGTGTGAATATCAGGTTAGTGGGGCGAGTCAGTTTAGCGAACCTCATCCCTTTTGTGTGAAGTATAGGAGATTTCATTCGGGAGTATGTCACTATAGTACCAATGTATGCTACGAGTGTGTTATGAGGGGTCACATTTAGACAGATTGTCATTCGTCTTGCAGAGCATGGGCAGGGATACGGCATAACCAGCCAGTTCTATAGCTACTACATCCATAATGCCTCCCCCAACTGGAGGCACTATAGCACCCGCAATGCGTGGAGAAGCTAGGGGTTGTATCAAGAGCTCGGGAGGGCCTAACATGTTTTATGATATAAGGAGGCATCAAAAGTTATAGGCTTCTCCAGATGTGGTTACAGGTATATTGACTGTCCAGTCTCAAGATGTATATTCTCTTATTGACCCCGGTTCCACTTTGTCATATGTCATTCCTTATGTTGCTATGGAATTTGGGATAGAACCGGAACAGCTTTATGAGTCGTTCTTTGTATCCACTCGTTGAACGAGACATATCATTTGTGAAGCCTCTTTATCACAATTATCTTACTTACAACCTCTTGAGGAATTGATTTCTATAATGATTTCTTTGAATTGAGTCACAAACCCAGGTTAATAATTCCAACTTGCTTCCCTAAATTCCCTAGAAGGGACTATACCTATTGAATTCCTTATAGAACCTTTTGATCCAAATGCATAACGTCTACTCCCTTGTGCTTATGCATGCACCGTCGTAATGTTTAACTATGTGGTATCAAGTACAATGTAAAGCAACCCATTGTTGAGATCCTTTTTGAGCCACTCTCTCTTTCCTGTGCATGTGACACCTATGGTTTGAACAGTCACTTTGGTCCCTTTGTGAATATAGTTATAGATCGTTTTCCCTATCCAAGTAACATAAAAGCATATCTCTGCACCTATTATATGTGTACATGTCAAGTAAGAGGGTCAATTGTCTGCATAAAGTTACTCTGAAACTTGGGGTCCTCACAAATTCATCATAAGAATATCCATTATTTGCCCATCTTAGTATGACTTTTATGGCCACTTAGGACATTCCGCATTAAGTAGCTCACTTTGTTCCTAGTATTGTAGTTGCCCATGACGTGGCTTGGTATTGCAGTTTGGGAGTTATTATAGCAGAAATATGTCCAGCTCATAACAAATGTTCATTTTCTCTTTAAACCTCTGCAACATGTACTGACTGTGTTCCTTAATTAGTAAATCATTGAGTATGTCATTGTCCTGTGTGGAGTGTTTACTACCTTTAATGTTCCACATCCCTGGGTGGATAAGAGTTATTTGTCTTTTTCCCCAGAGCATCATATTACCCATTAGAACCTTTCTAACCAATGCATGATTTAACCCTAATATTAAGATGTCCTAGGTACATGGTCTCACTCGTGAAAGGTTGGAATTAGATATTCCAGATTATTAGGCACCTATCATGAACATATTTAGTTTAAGGGTCAAGTTTATCGTATCACTAGTCCTCTCATATAGGATTAACCATCGGGAAGGAATAAGTTGTCGTAATAATAATCCCACTAGTGACCAACCTCTTTTTCAGCCGGGTAGGCTTGGGGCGTAGTTTTCTTGTGTCAAATACCATCAAGAGCGTAACACAACTTCATGTATTTTTGAAATCACTAACACATTCATGGTGCAAGAATCTTCTCATTTTGAGCTAAACTGATTTTCCCTACACTCAAGGAGGCAACTGGTGTCACGTACTTGACTGTTGCTCCTTAGAGCTTACTATTGTCGGGCAAGGCACATATGGAATGGAACAATTGTTACTATCCCTTGCATAACTTGTCTCCTTCCAAGAATAACGGATTCTAACGACTCACCTCTTTTACATCATAGGATCATGTACATGGTTTCCACATTATCCGTGTGTACTACTTAACTCTATGCCTGATTTGTTGAATCAATGATGACATCGCAATAATTAATCATGTCAGCACTATCGGTAGTAACCTTCACATCCCTTAGGATATAACCTCCTATAATGAACTGCTCAGCACATTGATGAATTCTTGAACAATTCCAGCTCAATCTCGAACCCCGTTGTTCCCCTTTGTATTAAATCTACCGATAGTAGTGGGTCCAGCCTGACAAAGAGAAAGTGTAATTCCAAGATTAAACCTATTGGGCAGGAAATATATGGTCATATTCATTCTATCACATCCTAGAATAATGGTTGAAGGTCGCCACGGGTTTTTCTTGGGTGTCCGACATAGANAAGGGTTTTGTTTGGGTGTCCGACATAGAGATTTGGAGTTGAAGGAAGTGAACAGGTTATTCTCAAGATTTTCTCCATGAAGATATTACGTGAATTGTTAATAAACGTCAAGTAGGTGTAGTGCACATTGGGCCTTGTGGAATCTTGAGAGAAATAGGCCAAACTACAAGTATGATGTTTCCCCATCATTGTCCTCTATGCACCCGATGCTTCACGTGTCTATGTCAAAGAGGGTAATTGGAAGACCTTTTGCCTATCGTTCAGGTGGAAGTTATTGAAGGTAAAGTAGATAATTTGCTTGTGGGAGGTACCTTCTAGTTATCCTTGTTAGATAAGTCCTGAAGTCGGGATTGCCTCCGTCAAAGTGCTATGGCTAAGTCAGTGAGTCGAGAAGGTCGCCTCAAAGGCCGAGTGTGTTTTGGAAATGAAATATTCTCACTTGTTTGTAGAGCCAAATAGCTGTGGTTCAAAAGGTACTTTCTATGTGTTATGATTTAAATAGGTGCAGTTCATGTCAAGGTACCACTACTGATAACGTAATGCCCTTAATATTGAGGTCGATGTTATTAATATATATTTGGATGCTTTGTTGAGTTGTGGATGTGTTGTTAGGAGTTGTTTTGGTGGTTCTCTAGCAAGTGGTTAGGCCCAATTACAGTGGAGACTCTGCCGTAATTTCTGGATATTTGGGGAGTTAGCAAAATTTTTGAGCTTTTGATGTGTGGATAAATATTTAAGTCACATTGGGTGCGTGTGGCGGACTCTAACACTCATTCAAGGACAAATGATCCTAGGCGAGGGAGAATGTAAGGCCCTATTAAAATTTCCTAATGATTTAATATTTTAAATTTCGCCCGAGGTATTTGAGGATAACGTATTTGAGTATTAAAGAAGACCTATAGGATAGAACCGCATCATTTTGAAATGAAAATATATGTTTAAGGTGTGTTGGATCATACTAAGGAGTTTTGTGAATGGAAATAATTTGCATGGAAGAAGTTGGATGCATTAAGTGGAAAGGATATCTCAATCAGCATAAGAATCGGCTTCAAATGAATTCCACTCCCAAAATATAAAGACTAAGGTGGTGATGTACCTATCAAATTAAACCCCTTTGAGTCTAGTTTCCAACTCATCAAACCGTTCATCATTTGGACATTTCTATAGAAAACTATGGCCATTTTACCGGACCTATTCCATATGCACACCCAGATGCACGACCGTGCATATAAAGGGGGTTCTGCCTTATATGCGTGGCCAGATGCACGGTCACTTGCCCATGTGTGAGGAGCGCACATAGGAGCCCTATAAATACCCCCAAGGTGTAACACTAGTGAATACAGATTAGTTGTGGATGCATTAAATAAGTATTAATGTGACGGTTTAGACATGTGAAGTCCGATTGGGATGAGTATGGGTGGAAATAATTGTTTTAGAATCAAGACCGAAACTGAGGTGTATAAAATTCAATAAAATCGACTACATTAATGAGAGGTCCATCTTGTAGCCTTAAATAGTGAAAGTCCATGAAAACTCACGGCCATAGACAGTGCAAGGCCATAATTACTCAGTGCCCCAGATAGTACAAGGCACTGTACAGGGCATCAACCTCAACGCCCTAGACAGCGGAAGGCACTATAGTTTTGGCGCCTATGATGGCTCCTTGCACAGTTATTTCAGCGCCCCTGATGATGGCTCACACCGGCAAGGTTTATCCGATCTACTTTTATTTTCCTCTTTAATTTTGGGACGTGTTCACTTATTTAAAAGACCTACCTCATTCCCCCACACCCCAAACACCAAAACCTACTCTAGAAAGGTAATCTCTCAAGAACCTAACTTCCCCAAAGTCCCTCCATCATCCAAGGTAAGTTCTAACAATGATTATAAGTTAATTTCAATTCTCAAACACCTTATTAACAGGGGTAAATCCTTCCACTCCTTAGATATTCGATCGAGATACCATTGTTGGGATAGGAAATACTAGAACTTGAATTCAAGAGGAGTGAACTTCGGAAAGGTAATGCTTATACTACCTAATCATTTATAACTATGAATTAATAAATTTTTGGGAGAATAGTAAATGGGTTTGATAAAGAGAAGCATAAGAACTAGGGCTTTGGATTGTTGTAAGAATTTGGGTGATGAGAAACGGTGTTAGTTACATCTATTTGGGATTGTAGAATCACCTAGAAGTAGTAGAATGCGAATTTAGTGAAGAAAAGACCAACTACTAAGGTCGATGAGGCTTTACACCGATAAGGTGTTTGATAAAATTTCTAAGTTACTAAAACTGGAGCATTAGTGCTAATGTTGGTTCCTCTTGATATATATATTGACGTATATTATCGTTGAAAAAGGCGACAAAGATCGTGATACTCTTAAAAAGGGCTAGAGCTAAGGTATGTGAATCTAACTAACTCTCTTTACATTTGGGAATGCTTATGATTCTCCATACGTCCCATTATTTATGACTCTTATGAGTTTCCATAGAAAGTAATTATGCCTTAGTCCCATGAATAGTTGTAGAACTTCTATTCTCTAGATGGCATATTTTCATAATCGTTCAATATCCTATGAGCTTTAGTTATGACAAAGCAATTTATTATGAATTCATGTCTCATTCTAGTTCTATTCAGCATTCCAATATCATGTAACTCAGTATAGTTCAATAGTTTAGTATCATATATTGAATTATGATTCTGAGTTCCTAATTCTAAATTCCTGAATGCTGAATACCTGTATTTGGGCCTGAGGCCGCAGTTTCTGCTTTATGCATCTTTGGGCCTGAAGCCGCAGTTTATGCTTTAAGCATTTTAGGCCTGAGACCCCAGTTATGTATACGTATACTTGGGTCCGAGGCCGCAGCTGGTGCACATATATATTGGGCCTGAGGCTACAGTTTAATATATAGACTAATAGGTGGTTCATCATTCAGAAGAAGGAGTATTCATATCCTTACTTCCTTTGTTCAATTCAGTTATCATTTCATTTTCACTTTCAGCAGTTATCGTTTTGGTTATTAGTTAACGATCATTTCAGTATTCAGTTATTAGTTCTTAGTTATCAGCTCAGTTTTAGTTTCGGTATTTAAAGTTCTTTCTTTCAGTTAATTTACATACTAGTGCAATTCAAATATACTGACGTCCCTTTTTGCCCAGGTCCTACATCTCACGATGCAGGCAACGATTTACAGGTTGACAATTCTCCTTGCTAGGACATCTCGTACCAGCTAATGGTGAGCCCTAGTATTTTTAGTAAACAGTTCGCATTTAAATATTCTTAGAGGCTTCGTAGACTATAGTTCAGTCAGTCAGATGTTAGCAGACTTTTATGTGTTAGCCTTGTCGGCTACTCATTTACACTTGCACACTTTTCAGTATTCTCTGCATCTATGATATTTCAGTCAGTCTCTTTAATAGATCATCATGTTGTTTATTTATAGCTAGCTTACAGTTATACCACATGTTGATCCAGCCATTCAGTTGGTTCACTTGGTCACATGCAGTCAGGCACCGAGTATCGTGTTACGCCCAGGCTATGGTTCGGAGCCTGACAAAGCTCAGTATCAGAGCATTAGGTTAAAGAGTCCTAGGGAATCTATGAAGTCATGTCGAATAGAGTTTATTTTATATGTGTGTGGCGGCCATGCATATAAATTGTTAACTACCAAGACATTCAGGATTGTCTCATTGCTTTCTACTCTAGATCGTGCCATGAAACTTAGAGAAATAGGTAACCTTCTCTTCCTATCGAATGCTAGACATATCGAATGCGAAAGCGACAAGTAGGAAAAACCCAAGGTCTTAGAGAGGGTGATAGCCCATTGGAGTATAATTATGGAGTACAGGTTGGTAACAAATGAGACTTGAGAGGATGTTGAAAGTGGGATATAATGGATAGTAGTACATATTAGAGCATAACCTCATCAGAAAGTAAAAAATCATTTATCATGTTTTATGGTTATCAGTTTACCTCATTTACCAGTTATGCAGTCTTTCAGTTAGTAGGTTCATGGTTATTGAGTATGCTAGTATTCAGTTATTTAGTATCCAAATTCCGGTGACTTCTGAGTACACAGTGACATATATGGGTGATAAAAGAAAATGTAAGTAACAATGATTATTGCTAAATATTCACGTGTTTTAGGTACAAATTAAGACTCAAGACTCACCGGATGGTGCAAAAAGTGATTTACCAGATGATGGTATACTCTGAAGGATAAGTTTATGTATGCTAGCGTATCTGTATGTGTTTTGTCCTCATAGAACAATTTAATTTTAATTCTTGTAAATGGAGCCACATGTTGGATGACTATATTTCGGATGTTAGACCCCACGGTGTGACAAGTTATGAATTTAATTGCAGCGGACATGAATTGATGACCATAGTTTTGGACAAAAAAAGAGCCTAAGGGCAAAATAAATAGGAGTCAGAAACGTTTGATACATACAATGTTGTGTTTTTCGTAAGACTCATACATGACTAAGAAGATATGATGTACAAAATGAGAATCAAGAGCATTCGATATTAAATTACAGGGAATGATTTTAAGTTTTTAAGATTTATTCATATTAGAACTAGAAAGTACCACATTAATAAGTTATGATAAGAAGCAGCTATTATTGTGAGATAAGGGATATGACAGTTTCAAGTATGGTTGGCTCAAGTTCATAATAAATTCGACTATTTCGAATGAAACTTGTGTCAAAATATAATTATATATATGTATGTTCAAAATGTGTTCTGGATGCTCTTATCATATTATGTTATCCTTTGGGAACGTGTTCAAAGTATGATATGTGTATTAAAATGTTATTACTTTTAGTGTTGTTTCAAATGAATGTCCATTATGCTTAACTTGGAAAGAATACTCCATGCGTCCAAAACTCCTATTGCTCATATATATACTTAAGACCTTGTTTTCGAAAACTCATATTGTTTATAATATTTCTTAAATATTATATATGTTGATATTCATGATGACGATACGTGAGAGGAAACAAATGGAAGTGTGGAACTTGAAATACGACCATCGAGCCATGAATAATAAAACTTGTGAATGGCCAAAAGATCCAAGGAAATACTGTTGTTCTGAGTGGTTTAAAATACTAATGAAGATTTATACAATATGAAAGATGATGCGGTGAATACATTTGTATTTATGTTACCTTGTGTGAATAAAAAAATATATATTTTTGGGAGTATCATTAGCAAACCGAGGAAGGGTGGGTAATAAGGCCCACACCCAAAACTACATGAGCCGGTGTACGGGTGGATTGTGGTGGATTGTGACTATTCCCCTTATTTGGGATGAGATTGATTTTAGATGTGAATTGAAAAGTCAACCCACATGGCATATGTAGGAAGGCGGCCTAGCCGATCGGGTTGAGATCGGATGCCATGTTGCACACATGGTGGTACTACTCTTGGTAATAACTTTTTTCGCATCACATATCAAACCACATTGT
>AWOL01S0034296.1:18227-33951 GCA_000715115.1 Nicotiana otophora | reverse complement strand
GATGTTCACGGCGGCCTCGTCAGTCTGTACATTTATATATATATATATATATATATATATATGCGTTTTTGGGAATGTTTACCCCTTAGATGAGACAGACGATATTTTCAGATGATTCAGAATATGGTCTCATCGGCGTAGGTTGAGGGTTATTCCTCTAGAGTTCACAGTTACAGAGTGGTACGCTCGGGCCGAGTATGGTATCGGGTGCCGGCCACGTCCCTTCAGGTTGAGGCGTGACATCAACCCTGATTGTACGTGTTTTTTTATTTTGTGTTGAGGTGACGTACATGCTTGGTGGCGGGCATGTGGACGTGCATCGTGTGAACTGTGTAGTTATTTGAACTTGTCTGAAATCATGAAATCTCGACGTACTAGAATTATCAAAATGTGATTCATGCTATAAACTATGTTTACACTACATGTTTATCCTGTTGGGACCCACCGAGGTCATTTCTGCTATTAAGTTATCTGCTTTCATTGCATTACCTACTCAGTCATACGCATTCATATGCATATAATATCTCAATCTCTGTTGTTATTTATTGATTTATCATATCATCAATTCTGGGCTATTTTTATGATATTGTGAGCTCACGAGAGAGAGACTGGAGAGATTGATGACCGAGTGAGGCCGAGGGCCTGATTGAGTTTGATATTGATACTGATTTATGATAGTTCTTGGGCTGAAGGAGCCCCTCCACAGTCTGTACACACCCCCAGTGAGCCCGGTTGATATTATATGGAGATGGATCTTCTCCACAAGGCTGGATTGGCCTTCCTCGGTACTGGTGACTTATAGTCAGTGATGTATATGTTCTGGGATGGATATTCCATAGGTCGTATGGGCCATATACAGTACCGAGTAGTTGAGTATTTGAGAGTGTGAACCTGAAGATGGATCTTCTCGAGTTTTGTTTGAGTATCATGGTATTATGGCAAGGAGGAGTGTCAACTTGAGGATAATTCGGAAGGAACTCAGAGACATAGTACAGCTTGGTAGTAGGTTTGATCAGTAAGGTAATAGATATGATAGGTTCTTTGGGTACTTATGATATGGTGAGTCTCTACAAGTTCTCGGCGGCAATACTCTGGGATTTGGTGACCTGCGTGGCTTGGTTGAGTTAGAGAGATTCTGTTATGACGGTGTGGTTATGTGCAAATGGGTTTTGAGAGTGTTATTGATGGTTTCTATCACGGTTTGAGATAGATATTTCCTACTGGCGAGAGGAGCATGTTGCGTATTGTGATGGTTTCCTAGGTGAGATCAAATGGAAGGCTTCCGACTTACCGGATAGGTATTCTGTTTGCGACTTAGAGTTGATTATGAGATTCTCGTACTTTTCATATGATGGCATGATAGATACGTTTGTTGTGTGTGATTAAGATTTGCATGTGCAAGCTCACGATTCATATTTGGAAGGGAAGGTCATGAATTTTGGACAGCATGGGCAGTTTCCGATATTTAGATGAATGTTATAACTACTTGGTAACTCTTGAGAAGGGTGCGCATTTCAGAAGGCGCACTGTGTGTTGACTTACATATGCTTCATTGGTATTGCGGTACTCTCCTGGTTGATCGACTGCTTATATTCGGATTTTGCTAGAAGTATTCCTTATGGGATGGTCCTGTATGAGAGATGTGTTAGACATTCTAGCGGTGGAGTTGGGATCAGATATGATGATTCATGTATTCTATGGACTTGGAGACCGGGAGTTCTCAAAAACAGATTGTTTTGTGGTTGTGAAATGTGAAGATGTGACCAAAGCTAGACAGATGATAGTATATGTTATGATTCAGTCATTATGGACTTTCAGAGGGTTATGTATCTATTTGTGGGTGACCAAGTGGATTTGGGGTCCATTAGCATGCCTAATGAGGATGTGTATTCTACACCGGGTCGGATTGGTTGACTCTGTACTGCTATTGTTGAGGGATGTGCCATTCGATCCGAGTTGAGAGTATTCGTGTTCTGATATGTTCTTTGAGTTACCCTTCTGTGCCATGAGGGATTTTGTTACACCCCATGTTTTCGTACGGGTAAACTACACCATAAGTAAATTGATGGAAGGTTGGAAATGAGAGTTACATCCCGCATTTTCGTATGTTAAAGTTTCGTCGTAAGTTAATCGACGTAAGATCAGGAATGAGATTATTTTGAGATTACAAGTATTACGCTATTTCAAACAAGTGATAAGTAAATTCGTGAAGGTTAGAGGGTAAACGAATCAATGAAAAAGAGTTTCGTTGAAGGTGGTCATTTTTAGATAAAATACGGTCCAAGCTATAATACCCCGTATTTATGGACTAATGCCATACAAGGTACCACATGATCATGACAGTAAGATGTATAAAGTGTGTTAAAAGTGAGTAGTATTTTAAGTAATTAGAGATAATTCTTAATTATGTGGATAATTAGTTAATTATTGATTTAATGGAAGATTAACCATGTAATTAAGAAATTGTGGATAATACCTAAAGGGCCCCAACGTGGCAGCCAAGAGCATTAGTTAAATATGACTCTTAAATCATAAAGTAATGTGGCACCTTATGAGAAATTGGTGACTTAGTCACCCCCTAACGTGGAACCTACCTAAAGGTTAAAGACAACCTTTCTAATTCACAATTGAGTTGCTCATCTTAAAGAAGAAAGCTTCAGCAAAGGTATTGTTGCAATAGCAATGTGATTGCCTCAAGCATGTCATACGAAGACTATTTAATACTGAAGTAATGTGAGTTGCTTAAATCTCTCACTCAAACGAGATTTCTTAATATTATAGCAATGTGGGATTTGCGATTCTAAGGGAGTAAGGTGTAATCTTCCTCAAGAACGTCATACGGATTTTTCCTACTTTAATCCGCCGTTACGTGTTTTTGCAAAAGACGTGTGCTAGAGGGATTGTCAAGAGAATCGGCTCAAGTATGTTAAGGCTATCCCTTCTTTCTTTTTGGCATGATCCAATTGATACAAACGAAACGAGCAAAATACGCAACTTTCATAATTAACTCTATTCATAGAAATACTAGGGGTGTCTATATTATTGATTCCCCACATGAATTATTATTATATCCTCTATTCATGGGTCTTAGAAAAATACGTATTTGATAAAGTTTATCCGAAAGGCATATTGATTTTATGATATTCCGAGAAATCTTATTAACGTATTTCTTATGCATTTCATACATTTATACATGTACATTGACCCATGAACAGATTGCGTTATATACGCGTATATTATATGTATATGTAATATGGAAAAAGGTTATGGCATTATATACGCACAACCACCTGATTAGCTGGTATACATTGATGATTTGCCCACAGTGGCCGACATGATATGACAGGATGCCCTCAGAGGGTTGATGGTGTTATGAACGCATATACATATGCATGGTATGACATTTATACGCATATTCATGACATTATAAATATGAAATTATTCACAGAGTTATTCAGACTTACATGTTTGAGTCTTTTACTCTATGTTTCTCTCATGTCTATTACTTACTGATTTTCATTCCTTACATACTCGGTACATTATTTGTACTGACGTCCCTTTTGACTGGGGACACTGCGTTTCATGCCCACAGGTCCCGTTAGACAGGTTGAGAGTCCTCCAAGTAGGCTATCAGCTCAGCAGAAGGTGTTGGTGCGCTCCATTTGCTCCGGAGTTGCTATTTGGTGAGTATGATTAGGACAAGTATTGATTGGTATGGCGGGGCTATGTCCCGACCTTTATGACAATTATGTATTCTTAGAGGCTTTTAGACAGATGTCATGTATATGAAAGAATGTATGGCCTTATCGGCCTATGTTCAGTGTATGAGTGATCATTTTAGCCTTATAGGTCGTATGTCTTATGTAAAAGTTGGTATTACATATTTTATTCTAGTTATCTCACGACATCTTTTCCGTCTCATTTTCCTATGATAGTATGATACGAAAATATATGTTATGTTGGTACTCGGTTGAATAAGGTACCGGGTGCCCATCGCTACCCATCAGTTTGGGTCGTGACAAAAGTGGTATCAGAGTAGTTCTGTCCTAGGGAGTCTACAAGCCGTATCTAGTAGAGTCTTGTTTATGGGTGTGTTGTGCACCACACTTATTAGAAGGAGGCTATAGGGCATTTAGAACTGTGACTCTTTCTTCTTACCCTAGATCGTGTGGTAGAGCTCAATTGTAAGAACTCAATTTCCTAAAGTCTATATTATTCATAATACGACAATGCCTATATCCAGAAAGATGGTTGGTAAGAGATATAGCTGTGGAAGAGTTGAGTCAGAGGAACTCGATTTTTGCATCATGCTTATGATGGATGAATATGAGGTATTCAGCAGATCATGTGTGTACTAAGATGTGTAATCTTCTTGATAAGGATCCCTAAGGCAAGAATGTCTATCCACTCTTACGATAAAAGGAACAAGAGAATCGGAAGGTAAAAACAAGTTTCAGCAAGTAAAAGAAGCAAGGTGAAGAAGGATACGAGGTACCCAGTTAATGAAGATTAACAATATTTACAATTCATGCAGAGAAATATAAGCATTTTGAGTTACCTTCAGCAGTGACAGAGATATGTATAATTGGCCACACCCATCTCAGTTATGGCCTATGGGAGATAACAAATATGGTTTGAGAGAAGGACGGGATATCAAGATCCCGCTGGGGTTACAGTAACCCAGAATTTTGGATGGATTGTTAGCGTTAGCTGACATTTTCGAAGGATCTTACAAACATGGTAATAATTCTCTAGAATAGTACAGCTAGATATGAATACTAGAGTGTTCAAAAAAATAATATTTACAAAGATAGGCACTGGAAGCCTGGAAGGGATAAAAATTACCTTAGTGTGGCTCCCGTCCCCAATAGAGAAAGAATGTTAGGCAACCCGAAGAGCCAACAAATGGAGCAAGGGGAACTAAAAGTAAAAGAATGTCTTGTTGAAGTTTTCAGAATAAAGTGATAGACAGAAATGTTAGCAGGAAATAAGAAGAGAGTTAATGAAGCATTATGAGTAAGATGTGATACATGGATGACAACGGTAGATCAAAAAGATGACAGTATTACAGAGTCTATAGTCAAGTGAAGGAAAAGACAAGAGGTGACAGGCCTTGAGACAACAAAAGAGTATAGGCCATAAAGTCATACCCTTATTTTGAGAAATAGGTTCGTGACTGTAACACGAGTACCAGAAGGAAAATTTAGACCCCAGAGTAATACAAATCAGTATGGACTGGTGAACTAGATAAACTAAACATGAATTAGGGACTGAGTGATTTGATAATAGTCGGCATCATGGGAGATTCAGAGATTGTATTCCGGCAATAATAGAATAGACAACAGAAGAGAAAATTCATGAAAAATTCAGAGAATGGTCATTCAGGAAGATGCTTCCCTAAAACAAGCAATGTGAGCAAAGTTAAGCTTAAGGGACTGTGTGTTCCAGTTACATTAAGTGTCACCCTCGCGAGTAAGGAATTTTGTTATCCTTGGTATAGAAGGATTATCGCGAGGCGAGTAAGGGTCATCGATAATGTGAAAAGATGCCAAAGATGAAGAGGAAAACTATTTATACGTAGATCATCGTAGCACTAAATGTTAGTACTCCTCAAAAGGGCGGAATATGGATTGATATGTCATTAAGTCAGAATTAAGTGGTTCTAGTAACTATGGAATGGTAAAGGAAGAATGCGATAAAAAATGATAAAGGAATGAGATTGCACTTATCCAAATCCTACAGATATGCTATGATTCTAGAACATTATGTAAACACGATGTCAAGGAGAGAAAGTAAGGGTTCCTGCCCGAGATGTTATTGATAAAGAAGAATCCTGTGCGAGACGTAAGTTAAGACAAAGGAAATAACCCAAGAAAGATTACGTGGAATATTGATATTAGAATGGGCCAACGAGTAGTTAGTAGTTGATCCAGGAAGAGCCTAGTTATGGTTTGACAAGAGGATACAGACAAATCAACAAATTGTGCAAGATGAACATAGTGAACCCCAACATGGAGAATTCAGTCTCGCAGATATGACATCGTGATCCTTGAGATATATTCAGATAGGAGTTGGGGTAGTTTAAGGTACCGTATGAATATTATAGAAATAAAAGGGAATTCCACTGGGAAGACAGTCAAAATATTAATTCAGAAGCAACCCTACAAGCACAAGAGCGTGGAAATAAGTAACTACGGATAATTATAGGCGTGGGAAGAACATCAAAAATTCCATCAAGTATACGATGTATTAAGCTCGTAGCTTTACAAGAGTCAGAGGGTCCTCCCTAAGTACTACAACGAAAGACTAGCTAAAAAAATAAGGGAGAAGGCTTCAACATAAGCACAATGACCTAAAGAGGAAATGGTCTTGTAACAACAGTCTCACAGCAACATTGTATGCACTCTATAAGAAAGTGGCACCTATCGTGCCTAATGAGCGGGAAATGAAACCAAAAGTAATATTCGAGACCATATGAATTGCACAAAATTCTGACATGCATGGGAACTAAGATAAGCTAAGTATGCACACAACAAGGGGGCAGAAAGACCAGTAAAAGTAATTGCTTACGTTTAAAGAAAGCTGAGCTGGAACGAAAGGAATTATTCGATCAATGATCAGAGTTAGTTACGTTATGAACGCACTTAAGAGTCCAGAGTATTATCCATGCAACATATATGTTGACAATCATACAGCCGTAGAAGACTCTGGTATAAGTTAAAAGAAAGAATCGAGTCCAAGTCATAGACAAGGGGTTGAATTGTTAGATGATGGTATCACGAATATCCCATAGCGTCTATGAAAGGTTAAATTAATAACTAATACCAAGAGCCACTGATCGGAAGATAGCTTAAGCCTACATGAAGGCTGATCAGAAGGAAGAGAAAACTAAAGAGTTTAATCAACTAAGTAAATCAGGAGTCTAGCTATTGGACCCGGAAAATTACAAGAATTGTGATTGAGAACATAGCAGAATAACTATTAATATCAGAGCTACAAGAGAGATAGTACAACAACCATAATCTATAACGGCTCTATGATAAAGCCATTTAGAAGAGTACTAGCCTCATAAGAAGTCAGTATGATGTTCCCACCGGATTGTGTATGCACCAGAGGTGCAAGTATTATAATAAAGCATCAGGTTGTGGATGTGAATTATACCTGTATGAAAGCAAGGTCATGAAAGAGATAGAAGATGTGATGTGATATTTTAAGATAAATAAGGTAAAGGTGAACAACGTACGAGATACTCAAATGCAGAAGGTTGCGAATAATCCATACTGCAGATAGAAGGCTAGAAGCACTGGGATTCAGGTTCCAGGAATGGTAGCGGCATCGTTAGTGGAATATCTTCCAGCCTATGGGTTCTAGGTATCGAGAGGCCTAGTTAAGAGTGTAAATAAGAGTTAGAGACGATTTGATGTCTCGCTTGATGTTCCAAAATAACATAAGGAAATCTATGGTGCAAGCAAGTTGAAGGAAGGTTGCAAGTAGTATAAATAGATATGTGTAGGTCGCAAGCTAAAGTATGGTAGAGCGACAAGGTTTTAGGAAGACAGGAGTAAGAATAAGAAAAGGTGAGTAAGAAGGTAACGAGAATGAATAAGTTCTCAGGATTAAGCCCATGAAAACAAGAGAGTTGATGGGTTCTCTAAGTTATAAGAAGCTCAGTATAGCCTGAATGAACTCAAAAGAGTCTAAGACTAATAGCATTTAGAAGAGATGGAATGCTGCCCTTGTAGTAGAATGAGGGTGTAATTGTGGTAGATAAAGGATGACATTTGGGCCTTCGATTGAGTTATGATTTGAAGAAAAAAGGGGGATTTCATGAGTTGTACAGGATTAAATACCCACGTAAGGTGAATCACATTGGGATGCTATGAAATATGGCTATGAAAGCATGGTATCCCCCCCGGGTGGATCAGTCTAATGATTTCAAATATTCCCTAATGAGATGTGAGCCCTAGTGGCAGTGTTACATAAGAGGTCAAGTTATCAGTGGTAGATTATAGATCAATATTGAGGTGAATCAACAATGGATGGATAAAAGTTACAAAGTATGAGATGAGATTAAGCCGTCATTCTTAGGATGAATAGTTTTGAGGAAGCATTAAAGGACTTAGACTTATACATATAAGATAAGCAATGAGAGTAAGCTGGAATTTGGTAGCAGACTTCAGTAACGATAAATCGAAGTAAGAGTTACGGTATAGTATGACCTACCTAGATGCAGTAAAGTCATACGGATAGATGACCGGGTTTATGAGATAAGATATAGCAATATTCGTGAGTTCAATAAAATACTGAGCCAAGAACTTCAGTATACCTATAGATGCCCAGATGGACATCTTGTCAAGCTCTGTATACGTTTACAAAGTAAGGCCTTGAGATTGGCTAACAGCTGGAGGAGAGAGTCGCATAGGCACACATATAAATAAAAAGTCGTACAGGCTACATGACAGAAGGTAGCAAGAGTTACGAGATTGGAAGAATTTCTACCACAAGCCGTGGTGTGAGAAAGAGACCTACAGTGGGAATACCCTAGACTTTGTGTTTATTCAAAGAACAATTGCCTAGATGGCAAGGAGAGTATTAAAGTATTCACAAGAGTTATAGGTTATGATAATGATAAGTGCATCAGTCAACATTTGTCCTCGAATGTTCCAAAGGGGGGAATGATGTTACACCCCATGTTTTCATACGTGGAAAGTATGCCATAAGTAAATTGATGGAAGCTCGGAAATGAGATGTTACATCCCGTATTTTTGTATGTTAAAGTTTCGTCGTAAGTTAATCGACGTAAGCTCGGGAATGAGATTATTTTGAGATTATAAGTATTACGCTATTTCAAATAAGTGATAAGTAAATTTGTGAATGTTATAGTGTACACGAATCAAAGAAAAAGAGTTTCGTTGAAGGTTGTCATTTTGAGATAAAATATGGTCCAAGCTATAATACCTCGTACTTTTAGACTAGTACCGTACAAGGTACCACATGACCATGATAGTAAGATGTATAAAGTGTATTAAAAGTGAGTAGTATTTTAAGTAATTAGAGATAATTCTTAATTATGTGGGTAATTAGTTAATTATTGATTTCATAGGAGATTAACCATATAATTAAGGAATTGTGGATAATACCTAAAGGGCCCCAATGTGGCAGCCAAGAGCATTAGTTAAATATGACTCTTAAGTCATAAAGTAATGTGGAACCTTATGAGAAATTGGTGACTTAGTCACCCCCTAGCGTGGGAGCCACCTAAAGGTTAAATACAACCTTTCTAATTCACAATTGAGTTGCTCATCTTAAAGAAGAAAGCTTCAGCAAAGGTATTGTTGCAATAGCAACGTGATTGCCTCAATCATGTCATACGAAGACTATTTAATACTGTAGCAATGTGAGTTGCTTCAATCTCTCACTCAAATGAGATTTCTTAATATTATAGCAACATGGGATTTGCGATTCTAAGAGAGTACAGTGTAATATTCCTCAAGAAAATCATACGGATTTTTCCCTACTTCGCTCCATCGTTACGTATTTTTGCCAAAGACGTGTGCTAGAGGGATTGTCAAGAGAATCGGCTCAAGTATGTTAAGGCTATCCCTTCTTTCTTTTTGGCATGATCCAAATGATACAAAAACGAGCAAAATACGCAACTTTCATAAATGACTCTATTCATAAAAATACTAGGAGTGTCTATATTCTTGATTCTCCAGGTGAATTATTATTATATCCTCTGTTCATGGGTCTGGGAAAAATACGTAATTGATAAAGTTTATCCGGAAGACATATTGATTTTATGATATTTCGAGAAATCTTATTAACGTATTTCTTATGCATTTCATGCAGTTATACATGTACATTGACCCATGACCAGATGGCGTTATATACGCGTATATTATATGGGAAAAGGTTATAGCGTTATATACGTACCACCACCTGATCAGCTGGTATACATTGATGATTTGCCCACAGTGGCCGAGATGATATGATGGGATGCCCTCGGAGGCTTGATGATGTTATAAATGCATATACCTATGCATGGTATGACATTTATACGCATATTCATGAAATTATAAATATGAAATGATTCACAGAGTTATTCAGACTTACATGTTGAGTCTTTTACTCCATGTTTCTCTCGTGTCTATTACTTACTGATTTTCGTTCCTTACATACTCGGTACATTATTTGTACTGATATCCCTTTTGCTCGGGGACGCTGCGTTGCATGCCTGTAGGTCCCGTTAGACAGGTTGAGAGTCCTCCAAGTATGCTATCAGCTCAGCGGAAGGTGTTGGTGCGCTCCATTTGCTCCGGAGTTGCTATTTGGTCAGTATGATTAGGACAAGTATTGATTGGTATGGCGGGGCTATGTACCGACCTTTATGACAATTATGTATTCTTAGAGGCTTTTAGACAGATGTCATGTATATGAAAGAATGTATGGCCTTATCGGCCTATGTTCAGTGTACGAGTGATCATTTTGGTCTTATAGGCCGTATGTCTTATGTATAGGTTGGTATTATATGTTTTATTCTAGTTTTTTTACGGTAGATTTTCCGTCTCATATTCCTATGCTAGTATGATACAAAAAGATACGTTATGTTGGTACTCGGTTGAGTAAGGTACGGGGGGCCCATCTCAGCCCGTCGGTTTGGGTCGTGACAGGTTTTGTTTGGTTGATTATAAGCACACATGGTGCGGTTCTATTTGGGTCTTGTAGCGTGATTTGAGCGAGTTGGTTATTGGGGTGTCGAATGGTTATTGCACCTTGGTTATGTTCTCTCCGGATTGTGTTATATTGTGCTATTTAATTCTCCGTGGTTATGGTCATACACTTCAGGTATTTGATGTCGAATTGTGTGTAGGTATTGATTTTGAGCATGGTGGCTTAAGGTATTCCATAAGGACCCATGTCTGGATGGGGTCACGCATTGCAATTGGGTTATGTCGGGATATGATCCTTTATGTTAGATTCGTGTGTCTTGGTTCTACTATGTAAGATGGTTTTGTAACATTGCGATTGTGGTGGTACTTGTTGGACTTGCGAGATGGATCTCTCGTTTGAGTCATTTTCCATGATTGAGTACATTTGGGTTGTTGCTTATTGGTGCACAGATTACGTGGGTTGTGGTTTTAGGTTGTATTGATGTGGCATGTCACTAGAGTGATTGTGTGATGAGATGAGGTCATATGACCTAGAATGGGTGCTATCGGATCTATTTGCAGTATATTTGGAAGGATAATATCATTGATCGGCTTAGAAATTGGCTATAGTTCTTGTAGAAGTAGAGGGATCTCCATGACTTGGTGATCTGATAAGACGTTATGAGTTTTTTCCTACTTATTGCATCATTGGCAGTGTACGAAGATTTAAGAACGACGTTTTGTTTGATATGGGGGTTATTACCGATAACAGGTTTGTTTTGAGCAGTTATTGTGATCAGAGGTTATTGCTACAAGTATGCGAGTTATGCGGTATATCATGTGATTTCATCTTGGGTTATAGTTATGGCTTGATATAGGCTGTTCAGACTTATACAGTGTGTAGATGCGAGATTCAGATCTTATAGGAAATTCCAGATGTTGGAAGTTGGATTCTGTGGTTTACAGGCTAAGGTTGAAGTAATGATCTTCAGTTATGTTGCGTTGTTAGGACTATGAGGAATAGGGTGATGTGGGATCACCCCCGAGTATGTGCGTGGTAAGGTTACACGGCAATTTAATGGCTTTGGAATGACTCTTGGCACATTCGAGGATGAACGTATGTTTAAGTGGGGGGGAGGGGGGGAGGTAACAACCCGATAGGTCATTTCGAGCATTTGAACTCTGCTCGATAGTCTGAGGGCATGATTACCTCCGTATGATGTATTATGACTTATGTGAATCATCGATTTGATTTTCAGGTTATTCGGAATCGATTTGGAAGAATAAATTTCATGACTTAAGCTTTGAGTTGGAAGAGTTGACCAAGTTTGACTTTTGTGAATTTGACCCTAGAACGAAGTTTTGAGGGATCCGTAAGGTCCGGATGGTGAATTTGGACTTGGGCGTATGCCGAATTTTCATTTGGATGTTCCTAGAAGGATTCGGCACTAATTGGCGAAAGTTGAAAATTTGAAGATTTGAAAAGTTCATAAGTTTGACCGGAAGTTGATTTGTGGATATCGGGTTCGGATTGTGGTTCCCGGAATTTGAATAACTTAGTTATGTCATTTGGGACTTGTGTGCAAAATTTAAGTTCATTCCGAGTTGATTTGTTATGTTTCGATGCGGGTTTTGGAAATTGAAAGTTCAAAGTTCATTTAAGTTTAATTTGAGGTGCGATTCATCGTTTCGATGTTGTTATGTGTGATTTGAGGCCTGGAGTAGGTCCGTGTTATATTATGAGACTTGTTGGAATGTTCGGACTGGGGTCTCGAGAGGCCTGGGTGAGTTTCGGGCGAGATTCAGACCATTTCTCATTCTCATTTGGTTGCTGGCAGCTGTTGGAACTGGTGTTGCGCACATGCGGTTGAATTTGTATAGGTACGATGGTCGCAAAAGAGACAAAGGAGTTACAGGAGAGAAAGCGGAACTGGGAGTAGGGCTCCGCAGATGCGACAACTGGGACGCACATGCAGAAGCACGGAAGCGGTGCCTTGGGTCGCATGGGCGAGGTATGGCGTAGGTGCGAAGTGGTGTTTCGCATAAGCGATGGCTGCTGAGATTGGTTTATTCGCAGAAGAGAAGATTGGGTCGCATGTGCGGGTCCGCAGAAGCAAAAATTGTTTTAGCAAATGTGATAATCGCTGAGCAGAAGCTATATTTTCACGGATTGGTCATTGTATTCCCATTTTGAGACTTTGAGCTCGGTTTTGGGCAACTTTGGAGAGGTATTTCATCACAAGGATTGGGGTAAGTATTTTATACTCAGTTTTGATTATATTTTCTTGATTCTATCTTCGTTGTTGGTGATTTGACTATGAATTTTAAAGAGAAATTTGGGGGTTTTGTCCAATGTTTCATAAAGTGAGTTTTTGAGTTTTGAACATCGATTCGGAGTCAAAATTGGGTGAAACTAGTATGATTGGACTCGTAATTGAATGGGTTATTGTATTTTATAAGGTTCGAGGCGCGGGCCTGGCTGGACCTTTGGGTTGATTTTGGGCTTTTTATTAAAGATTCAACCTTTATCGATCAGGTTTGTTTCCTTTAGCATTAATTGATGTATTTGAGTTGCTTTTGGCTAGTTTCAAGCCGTTTGGAGGTCAGTACGAATGCGATGGCCTTTTCGGAGCATCTCTTGGCTTACCCGGCATTGGATTTGGCTTGTTCAAGGTAAGTAACACTTCTAATCTTGGTACCGAGGATATGAATCCCTGAATATATGTGATATGTGTTTGGTGTTGAGGTGACACACATGCTAGGTGACGGGGGTGTGGGCGTGCACCATGTGAATTGTGACTCGGTTATTTCTGTGGTATTGTGTAGTTACCTAATCTTATTTGTATCCATGAAATTTCTACGTACTAGAACTTTTTAGCTGTGATTCAAGTTAGAAACCATGTCTAGGCCACATGCTTATTCTGTTGGGACCCACCGAGGTCATTTTTGCTGTTAAGTTATTTGCTTGCATTGCAATTGCATACTCAGTCATATGCATTCACTTGGATATCATATCTCAATTTTTGTCATCATTTATTGATACATCACTTCATCATTTTTGGGCTGCTTTTCATGACATTGTGAGCCCGAGAGACTGGAGAGATTGATGACTGAGCGAGGCCGAGGTCCTGATTGTGAGGATATTGATTTATGATGGGAGGGGGATGCACGCCGCAACAGATGTTATTGATTCATGCTATGATTGGTTTATTATAGCGCTTGGGCTGAAGGAGCCCCTCCGGAGTGTCTACACACCCCCAGTGAGCGCAGGTACCTACTGAGTGCGAGTGCAAGTGTCGAGAGCGAGTGCCAAGTGATTGGGAGGACTAAGTGACTGTGAGGACTGAGTGACTGGGAGAACTGAGTGAATTGATACCATTAGAGTATGCATATGATTTTTATCATTGAGTTGCATTACATTCGACATGCACACTTGACATATGCATTTTCCTTATGTTTTACGATATTGCGTCATTCATGATGTTACATCCCGCATTTTCGTACGATAAAGTTTCGTCGTAAGTTAACCGACGCAAGTTCGGGAATGAAATTATTTCGTGATTATAAGCATTATGCTATTTTAAATAAGTGATGAGTAAATTGGTGAAGGTGAGAGGGTAAGTATGATATTTTGGGATAAAATATGGCCCCAACTAAAATACCCGATATTTATGGACTAGTACCATACAAAGTACCACATGGCCATGATAGTGAGGTGTATAAGGTATGCTAAAAGTGAGTAGTATTTTAAGTAATTTGAGATAATACTTAATTATGTGGATAATCGGGTAATTATTGATTTTAGTAGGAGATTAATAATTAATTAAGGAATTAAGTGGATAAATTTGGATAAGACTAACCCTCTCCCCAACGTGGCAGCAAACCCACCCCTAATAAATGACTCATAATGTCATTTGATAATGTGGCAAAGTTTGAGAACTCTTTGGCTAAAATATTAGAAATAATCAATATAATATTCTATAACATAAAAGATATGTTTGATCTTAAAGATGGATAACTCTTTTATCAATTATAATCTTGATTCATAGACTTGCTTAAGCTCATGGGTGAAGCTCAAGAATTTCAAGAATCACCTTATTCACAACAAGACTTCTAATTCACAAAAGAACGTGAATTAGCATTTAACAAAGTAGCGGATTTTGAGCAAAGAATTTCATACAATATCATACTGCGTAATAGCAACGGGATTTACAATGTTAAGAGAGCACGGTACAATCTTTCTCACGAACATCATACGGATTTTTTCCTACTCCGCTCCGCCGTTATGTGTTGTCGCAATCAACGGGTGTTAAAGGGATTGTCAAGAGAATCGATTCAGGTATGTTAAGGCTAAGCTCTTCCTTCATTTTGCATGATCTCGTAATTACACAAGTTTGATAACGAGGTATAAAGAAAACATTTATGTCCCAGAATTTACGTATATTTTTCTAGTCTTGTAAGTTACAATATTCTCCTTATCGGTACTTCATATTCAATTGAGTATTTCCTTTTGCCAGTCAAGAGAGCAGAAAGTCTATATATATAGTATTAGAGTATTTTTATTACCATCGAGCTATAATCGATAGGCAGGCCCGTATTGGGCAACCTCTGATCAGATGAAAAGTTATATACCGAGCCTACTGTGGCCGAGCGCCTATGAGTGAGCCCAGTTGGCCTAGATAGAGAGCCTAGTATGGCCGAGCGCCTATGAGCGAGCCTACTACGGTAGAGTAGTTATATATATACCGAGCCTTATAAGGCCGAACAACTATTTTACTTACTATATTGAGAGAGTTGAGTCAGTAGCAGCATGTAAGCATATCTTCAGATTATCATTGACTTCCAGTTGCTTTCAGTTATTATATTATCAGTTCAGTTTCATCTTTTAGTATAGTGCCTTACATACTCGGTACATTATTTCGTACTGACGTCCCTTTTCTAGAGGCGCTGCATTTCATGCATGCAGACAGACAGACGAGTAGATCTCCTTATTTGGTTTTGCCCAAGTTCAGCTTGATCGGTAGCTCCATACCCTTCGGAGTTGCCAGGTCTAGAGCTTTACGTACATCTTTATA
>AWOL01S0034296.1:5511-16241 GCA_000715115.1 Nicotiana otophora | reverse complement strand
GCCTTATTCTGATCACAGTATATCCATCAGTAGAGGCTTGTAGACATATCATGTCAGTTAATGCAGTATGTTGGGCTTGTAGGCCTTTTATGTAAGATTTGTTGGATTGTCAGCTGTAGTAGATATGATGGACTTGTCGCCCTATCGTTTTATTGATATTTAGTCAGTATTTGCAATTGTCTTGCAATGTTGTCCATGGCCAAAGTATGACATTATATGTTCAGAGTCCCTTAGTCGCAAGTTGGTATGCGAGGATAGGTGAGGCACCGAGTGCCGGTCTCGCCCCCTGGTTCAGGGCGTGACACATGACTTCACATACACATTGACATGTAGGCATAGAGATGTACTTTGCTCATGCCATTTGAAAATGAAGCATTTACCTGTTGAAAGTTTTGGAAAAAATTACAGTTTTACAAACATACTCATATTTTGGTGATTTCGGTAAAAGATTTGGGTTTTCACTGACATACTTGAAAAGCATGCCATCTTCCGGAACTGTAAATAAGCTGAGCATTATATCTCTGAACTACTTTTTTTTATCACTTTTATTATGTTGTTCTAAATTGTTGTTGGCTATTGGTGTTGGACTCCGTCCTTTGTTCCAGCTCGTCACTATTTTTCACCTAAGGTTAGGTTTGTTATTTATTGAGTACATGAGGTTGGTTGTACTCATACTACGCTTCTGCACCTTGCGTCCAGACATTGGATGTTGATGTCGCTGTGCACGGCTCGAAAACGTTACATTATTTTTGTAAAACTGTCCAAAGAATCCTTAATTAGAATAGCACACGATATAGTGCATAACAAGATTCACACTTTCAAGATTGATATTAATGTTAACAACAACTTTTAATTGTGAGAGAGCACCAAAGCGACGGAAGGAAAATAATTACCAACAATATTGTTTATAAAGAAATACAACAAAAACAACAACATCAATCTAGTATAATATCAATAGTGGGGTTTGGGGAGGGTAGTTTGTACGCAGACCTTACCCCTACCCTGGGGTAGAGAGGCGGCTCCTTCCCTCCAAGAACTCCCCACCTTGCTCTTGGGGTGACTCGAACTCATAACCTCTTAGTTGGAAATGGAAGGTGCTCACCACTAGAGCAACCCACTCTTGTCAAAGAAATATTAGGTGAAATACAACAATTAGAATATTTGTATCTCATATAATAAAATATCTACAATACAAACACTTAACCAAACATCATCTTTGTATGTTCCGAAGATATTAAATTTAGCTACTGTATCAATATAATAACATTCATTTTCATCATTTAAACAAATATTGCATTTATTATAAGATTAATTGCTATTTTACAATAATTCATTTTTCTTCTATACATTTTTACTGATAGAAAACACATGCAATACTTATCACCTTATTTTGTTGTTGTTACCACTTGTTATGTTTGCTTCTTTTTCATTTTTACCTTGAGCCGAGGGTCTCTACCTTCACAAGGTAGGGCTAAGGTCTGCGTACATCTTACCCTACCAAACTTTACTTTGTGGGATTATACTGAATTTATTGTAATAAAAAATACATGCAACACACGTAACTAAAACTTCATCACTTGTCTGATAAAGATATTGCTTTACACATACATGATATAGATATGTGGTGGATAAAGGTTTTTACTAGCTAGCTTTTCACAGCTAACTAAAATCAATATAAAGACTACAAGTTCTGAACATTTTCTCGCCACTTTCTTTTCACAACTTATTGCTATTCTGAGGAGAAGAAAATATGGGTGTGAAGGGCCAGTTGATTGCTTCATTAGAGGTGAAGAGTGGAGGATACTCTGTTCAGGATATTTTTCACATTAATACTCATCATATACCCAGCATAATCCCTAGTAAGATCAACCATTTTGAGATTCATGAAGGTCAAATTATAAAGGTTGGTTCGATCATTAGCTGGAAATACAACGAGGGTAACATACATTTCCCCGTTCTCTTTATATGCATCAATATTCTATATTTAGGTAAATTTGATATTGATGATGTTTGGTTACCATAAATATATTCCGAGTAAGACATTTTGCATAAAAAGATAGCTTCTTTAGGCGGAAATCGTTTCCTCTAGGGAAAAATATTACAACTATCTTAACTTTTAATTTTCTTCTACTTGCTCCAATTAACCTTTAGATGTTATTATTAATTTTTAGCACTCAAAAATTTTATCAAATTAAACGATCTATAAAATTTTAATATTATTATTATCGATCTTTAATGTATGCTTTACGTAATATATCTTTCACTCACCAATCAAATATCAAAAACTATTTTGTTGAACAAAACGTTTTTCATGAAAAATTGCATCAGTCATACCAAACACAGTATAATCAAATCTATAGTTTTTTCATGAATGTTTATATATTTTATGAGGAATTGGACTATTGAACTAGGAGTAACATCTCTTGTATTTTAGAATTTTAATGATTATAGATGGAAAAGAAAAGATTGTTAAGGAATTGATTGAAGCCTTCGATCATCAGAAAAAATCAGTTACTGTGAAAGTGATTAAAGGAGATTTGTTAGAGTTGTATAATTACTTCACTGTTATCACATCTAGTGAAGATCAGTGGACTACATGGACATTTGTGTACGAGAAGAAAACTGAAGACACCCCTGAGCCCTTCACTTTTATGGGTGCAGTCCTTGATTTGAACCAAAGATATAGCTGCCCACCTTCTCAAGAAATAAAAATCTATGTTGTTATATATATACTGTGTGTTTGTGTTTGTGTGATGACTATTTGGCGATATTGGCTAGTTCTAGCTACCGTGTGAAATAAATAATGGTGTGTGATGTACGCCAGTCGCATTCTTTGGATGTATTTTCAGTGATCAGTATATGTAAGATATTATGAAATTTTCAAGTCCGGCTATGTTGAAGGAATTTCTAGCCGTCTCCACCGTAATGTCACGTTTTCGGCTACCATACTAGCATATGATTTAGTCTACCTCTTTGGGGGTTTATATATGTAGTATTGTCATGGCCCAAAATCACAAGGGATCGTGTCACGGCCCGAAATTTCAACATCGGGATCGTAATGGCGCTTAACATCTACTTACTAGGCAAACCGACATTAGATCATTAACTATCCATTTTTAAAATTTAAAGTAGCATAACAGTAATAATTAATGATTAACAAAACTTAATTACATAAGATAAATTCATATCATAATACGGTCTAGTCTAATCCCAAAAATATGGTGTCATCAGTACATGAGCAGCTAGAATACTATAAAGTATGGTCTGAACCAAATACAACTATTTGAAATAAGATAAACAATAAAGATAGAGTAGAAAGGGTACTTCAGGGGTTGCGAACGCCAGAAGCTCTACCTCAAGTCTCCTACGGTAAGGCGATCCGTGAAAGAACTCCTCTACACGCCGCTGGAACTAAAACTGGTATCTGCACAAGAAGTGCAAAAGTGTAGCATGAGTACAATCGATCCCATGTACTTTGTATGTACCGAGCCTAACCTCAATGAAATAATAACGAGGCTATGACAAGACACTTACAATAAATATGTACGAATAATAATAATAATAATAATAATAATAATAATAATAATAATAATAATAATAATAATAATAATAATAGAATACAAAAATGTAAATAAGCAGTAACTCATATAAACGCGCTCGAAGGTCATCTACCAGAGGGCCCCAGAATAACATAATCTCAAATCTCATATCACAATAATGAGAATAAACTCTACAACCACAACCAACTACAACACATCAAATCCATTGCAGCGTGCAACCGATCCCAAGTTTTAACACAATATCTTTTATAGTGTACAACTCATTTCCAATATCATATCATATCGTTTCATGTTGTGGTGAGCAACTCGATCCCCCAATATTAATTCTTTTTAGTACTATTGCTGGGCGCAACCCGATCCCCAAATATCAATTATCATCATACCAACTAAACACCACTATTTATCAAATATCAACATAAAAGAGAAATGAAACGTGTGAAACAATAAGGAACCACCAGTACAAACAGAGAATAGCAAATACTTCATGAGATGACCCAAAATGTCATCTTTAAATTTAATAAGTAATTCTGTGTTCTAAGACCTCAAAAAGTACAATTTATTATTTCTCGACTTGCGTGTGCAGTCCGTATAATTTTTCGGAAAGTCTTTATGTGAAAAATGGATTAAAATATGAAATAGAGCTTTAAAACTCAACTGAATTGACTTTGGTCAACATTTTGAGCAAACGAACCTGGATCAGTATTTTGATAATTTCGGTAGATCCGTATCGTGATTTGGGACTTAGGCGTATGCCCGGAATCGAATTCCGAGGTCCCTAACTCGAGATATGGAATTTTAAAGAAAAATTCAAACGAACCTGGATCAGTATTTTGATAATTTCGGTAGATCCGTATCGTGATTTGGGACTTAGGCGTATGCCCGGAATCGAATTCCGAGGTCCCTAACTCGAGATATGGAATTTTAAAGAAAAATTAAAAGCTTGAAAGCTTAATGATTTTTAAGAAATTACTGTTATTGGATTTATTGACCTCGGTTCCGTATTTTGATTTCGGAGCTCGGTGTAGGTCCACTATAATGTTTATGACTTGTCTGCCGAATTTGGTGAGAATCGGAGTTGATTTGACATGATTCGGACGTCCAGTTGTAAAAATATAAGTTTTAAAGTTTTCTTGAAAACTTCCTTTGATTTGGTGTCCGATTGGTAGTTCTAGGTATTATTTTGGTGATTTGATCGTGCGAGCAAGTTCGTATGATGTGACTTGGGTGCATGTTTGAATTGGAGCCCCGAGGGCTCGGGTTGGTTTCGAGTGGTTAATGGGTCATTTTTGGACTTGAGGAAACTGCAGAAACCTGCTTCTGGTTTCCTTCTTCGCATTCGCGAGGGGAGTCTCACGTTCGCGAAGACTAAGTTGGGGCTGGCACATATTGTGCCTCGCATTCGCGAAGGGTTGGGATGCAAAGCTTCGTGTTCGCGATCGAAGCCTCGCGTTCGCGAAGGGAAAGAGACTGGCCAGGTCAATTGCCTTCGCGTTCGCGAAGGCCAAGCCAGGCAAGCTTCGCGTTCACGAAGTAGCCCTCGCATTCGCAAAGAGTAAAAGTTGGACAGTACAAAGTTGTGCTTCGCGTTCGCCAGAGTACCTTCGCGAACGCGAAGGGTAAAAATCCCAAAAACAGAACTTAAGTTCTGAAAATGGGGTTTCGGCCCATTTTCAACTCCTTCCCATTTTTGAGCTCGGGTAAGACGATTATTGGGCGATTTGTACGGAAAACTATTGGGGTATGTGTTCCTTATCATATATTGATTATATTTCCTGATTTCACACTCGTTTATATCATGAATCCGTGAGTTTATGGAAGAAAAATCAGATTTTTCGAAAATCTTCCAAAAACGAAAAATTTATGTTTTCCACATCCATTTGATTTCGGAATTTGACAAATTTTGTATGGTTGAACTCGTATCGGAACGGGTGTTCGAATTTCGCGAGTTTTTTCGGAATTTGAGACATGGATCCCACTGTCGAATATTTTAAAGAATTTCGGATTTTTATCCAAAATATGTGTAAATTCATATGGAATTAATTCCTATAATTAGTATTGAATATATTGAATTGTTTGTGAATAGATTTGAAGATTTCGGAGGTAAATGTAAAAGAAAAAGTTGTGGTTGAGTAATTGATTGAAATTGGCAAAGCGAGGTAAGTGTCGTGGTTAACCTTGACTTGAGGAAATAGAACCCTTAAATTATTTGTTATGTGAATTGCATGTGAACGATGTATAGGCGAGGTGACGGGTGTCGATACATCGTCAAATTAATTGTTTGCTTGTTTACTTGAAAAATCACAAATTATTTTTAATCATAAATTAATTATTATAATAATTATTTCTCTCTAATATTTTGTCACATATTAATTCTTGAATTCCCACATTAATTTTTACATGCTATTTGAATTATGTATTTTAATTTTTATTGGACATTTAGCATATTAAATATTAAACTGCCTATTTTCTCCCTGATTTCTATAATAATTTGCTATTTTTCATTGTTTGTTTCATAATTAAATCATAATTATTGTATGCTTGTTATCTTATAGTTTTATATTAATTGCTGCATTTATCGGGAAAATTTATTCTATAGGAATTGGTAAATGAATATGTTGGAGGAGCGGGTTGCACGCCGCAACAAGATTGTATTATAATGAATATATTGGAGGATCGGGTTGCACACCGCAAAAGACTTATTAAAAGTCTATATTGGAGGATCGGGTTGCACGCCGCAACAGACTTATTTAAAAGTCGACATACATATATATATATATATACTGGGGGATCGGGTTGCATGTCGCAACAGACTTGATTAAAAATGAATATATTGTAAGAGCGGGTTGCACGCTGCAACAGAATTGAATGTGAATATATTGTGAGAGTGGGTTGCATGCTGCAACAGAATTGAATGTGAATATATTGTGAGAGCGGGTTGCACGCTGCAACAAAATTGATGGAAGTGATAATTGGTTATGACTGTTGTGTTGGCTTCAATTATTATAATTGAGTTACCTGATTTATTTCTATTATTGTTGCTATTACTAATATTGCGTACAGGTAATGTAAGTGACCCGCCTTAGCCTCGTCACTACTTCGTCGAGGTTAGGCTCAGCACTTACCAGTACATGGGGTCAGTTGTACTGATACTACACTCTGCACTTCTTGTGCAGATTTTAGAGTTGGTCCTAGCGGCGTACCGTAGACTTGCTCGGATTTCAGCTACCAGAGGAGACTTGAGGTATAACTACATAGCGTCCGCAGGTCTGGAGTCCCCGTCTATTTTACTTTAGCTGTGTGTTTATTTCCATACAGCTTTAATTTCTTCAGACCTTATTTGTATTTATTCTAGAAGCTCGTGCACTTGTGACACCAATTCTGGGATGGTATTTAGACACCGTTATTTTTATGGATTATTCACTATATTTCAAACTTGCTTCCGCATTTGTTCTTGGGTTATTAATAATTTAAAAATTATTTAAAAATTGGTTAAGCAGATGGTAAGAATACGTAATACCTCTACCGATGGACAGGGACCAGAACCCCCGGTAGCAACTATGGCCAGGGGTAGAGGTCGAGGTCGAGGTCGAGGTCGAGGTCGAGGTCGAGGTCGTGCTAGAGGCCGAGGCAGAGGCCGAGGTATAGCTCAGTCCAGAGCTCGAGCAGTTGCACCTATTGTAGAACCTCAGTTGGACCTTCAGGAGAAGGTTCCAGCTCAGAATGTACTAGTTGGACCAGTTCAGGTCCCGGAAGGATTTATAGCCACTCAAGTACTTTAGGACGCTCTAGTCTATTTGGTAAGTCTTATGGAGTGCGTGGCCCAGAATGGTACATTTCCAGTGGCACCAGCCGTCTCACAAGCTGGGGGAGGAGCACAAACTCCCACTACTCCCGCTCCGGAGAAGATGGCTCCCCAGAATTAGGCTCCAGCAGCCCCGCCAGTTGGGGTAGTTCAGCCAGTTGTTGCGGCACACATCGGTGATAGGCCCGCCATGTCTTTTGAGGCCTTATTGAGACTGGATAAGTTTACCAAGCTCTTTCCAGTTCACTTCAGTGGTACACCTGCTAAGGACCCACAGGATTATCTTGAACGTTGCCACGAGGTGTCGCGAAACATGGGTATAGTTGAGACCAATGGGGTTGATTTTGCTGTGTTTCATACGACGAGTTCCGCGAAGAGGTGGTGGAGAGATTATACATTGACCTGACCAGTTGGATCGCCTGCACTTACCTGGGAGTAGTTCTCTCAGCTATTTCTGGAGAAGTTCCTTCCTATCACACTGAGAGAGGAATTCCGTAAACAATTTGAGCGTCTACAGCAGGGCAGTATGACTGTTACTCAGTATGAGTCCCGTTTTGTTGATTTGGCCTGTCATACTCTCTTTTTACTACCTACGGAGGGAGAAAGAGTGAGGAGGTTTATTGAGGGACTCACTCACCCTATCAGACTTCAGATGGCCAAGGAGATCGGAAGTAAGATTTCTTTTCAGGCGGCTGCTAATGTCACAAGGAGGATCGAGATAGTTCTTGCACAGGAGAGAGGGCGAAGGTCTGATAAGAGGCCTCGTCAGTTCGGTGGTTACAGTGGTGCCTCGTCTGGAGGCAGAGGTAATTATGGTAGGGGTCATCCTCCCAGACCGTTTCATTCAGTACTTCATGTATCTCCTGGTGCTTTAGGGAGTCACGGTCCTATTATGCCTTACTCTGGACAGCTAGTATTCAGTGCACATTCAGCGCCTATCAGTGCACCACCACTCCAGAGTTATTACAGCGGTTATCCGGCCTATTTGGGTCAGGGNCTGGAGGCAGGGGTAATTTTGGGTCGTCCTACCAGACCGTTTCATTCAGCACTTCATGCATCTCCCGGTGCTTCAGGGAGTCACGGTCCTATTATGCATTACTCTGGAAAGCCAGCATTCAGTGCACATTCAGCTCCTATTAGTGCACCACCACTCCAGAGTTACTACATCGGTTATCCGGCCCATTTGGGTCAGCTTCATCTTTAGCTTCAGCAGCCACGACATCAGGATGGGTGTTATGAGTGTGGAAACATTGGTCATATCAGGAGGTATTGCCCTAGATTGGTGAGTAACAGATCTCGGCAAGATTCACGTACCATCATACCGGCACCGGTTGCTTCACCGCCTGTTCAGCCAGCTAGAGGTAGGGGTCGGGCAGCTAGAGGTGGAGGTCAGGCTATTAGGTGGAGGTCAGACCGCTAGAGGTGGAGGCCAGCCAGTCAGAGGCCGTACCAGGGACGCAATTCAGAGTGGTGGGGCCCAGCCCCAATTTTATGCTTTTCCAGCTAGGCATAAGGCTGAGTCATCTGATGCTGTGATCACGGGTATTATTCCAGTTTGCCATAGAGATGCTTCAGTCCTATTTGATCCAGGATCTACTTATTCCTATGTGTCCTCCTACTTTGCTTCATATTTGGTTGTGCCTTGTGATTCTTTGAGTGCTTCTGTGTGTATCTACACCGGTGGGAGACTCTGTTATAGTAGATCATGTCTATCGTTCGTGTGTGGTTACTATTGGTAATCTTGAGACTAGTGTGGATCTTCTACTTCTTGATATGATAGATTTTGATGTCATCTTGGGTATGGATTGACTGTCTCCTTATCATGCTACATTGGACTGTCATGCCAAGACAGTGACCCTAGCTATGCCGGGGTTACCTCAGTTAGAATGGAAAGGAACTCCTGGTCATTCTGCCAGCAAGGTTATTTCTTATATGAAAGTTTGGCGTATGGTAGAGAAAGGGTGTCTAGCCTATTTGGCTTATATTCGCGATCCCAATGCTTATGTTCCTTCTATGGACTAAGTACCAGTTGTTCGTGAATTTTCAGAAGTATTTCCTGCAGATCTGCCAGGGATGCCACCCGACAGAGATATTCATTTCTGTATTGATTTGGCTCTGGGCACTCAGCCCATTTCTATTCCACCATACTGTATGGCCCCGCCAGAGTTGAAAGAATTGAAAAAGCAGTTACAAGACTTGCTTGATTAGAGATTCATTAAACCTAGTGTCTCGCCTTGGGGTGCACCAGTATTATTTGTAAAGAAGAAAGATGGCTCTATGCTGAGGTGTATAGACTATCGACAGTTGAATAAGGCCACTATCAAAAACAAATATCCGCTACCAAGAATTAATGACTTATTTGATCAGCTTCAGGGTGCTATGGTATTTTCGAAGATCGATTTAAGGTCTGGCTACCATCAGTTGAAGATTAGGGCATCTGATGTCCCTAAAACAGCTTTTCAAACTCGGTATGGGCATTACGAATTCCTAGTGATGTCATTTTGGTTGACAAATGCCCCAGCAACATTTATGGATTTGATGAATCGAGTGTTCAAGCCTTATTTGGATTCTTTTATGGTTGTATTAATTGATGATATCTTGATTTACTCCAGTAATCGAGAGGAATATGAGCAGCATCTTCGAAGTGTGCTTCACACCTTGAAGAATAATCAGTTATGTGCCAAGTTTTCAAAATATTAGTTTTGATTAGACTCAGTTGCCTTTTTGGGTCATGTTGTATCGGCAGAAGGCATAAAGGTGAATCCTAAGAAGATTGAGGCTGTTCAGAATTAGCCTAGACCTACTTCGGTTATAGAGATCCGGAGTTTCCTGGGTTTGGCAGGTTATTATTGTCGGTTCGTGGAAGGGTTTTCATTTATAGCAAGCCCATTGACCAGACTGACCTAGAAAGGTGTCCCATTCAGATGGTCAGACGAGTGTGAGTAGAGCTTTCAGAAGCTCAAGATCGCTTTGACTACAACGCCAGTGTTGGTATTACACACAGGTTCAGGATCATATACGGTATATTGTGACGCATCTTTTATTGGGCTTGGTGCAGTATTAATGCAAGATGGCAAGGTAATTGCATATGCGTCACGGCAATTGAAAGTTCACGAGAAGAATTATCCTGTTCATGACTTAGAATTGGCAGTCATTGTTCATGCGCTGAAGATTTGGAGGCATTACCTCTACAGTGTCTCGTGTGAGGTATTTTCTGATCATCGCAGCCTTCAGTATCTGTTCAAACAAAAAGATCTTAATTTGAGACAGAGAAGATGATTGGTGTTGTTGAAAGACTATGATATCACCATTTTGTATCACTCCGGAAAGGCCAATGTGGTGGCCGATGCTTTTAGTAGAAAGGCTGT
>AWOL01S0034295.1:145085-166913 GCA_000715115.1 Nicotiana otophora | reverse complement strand
AATATCGGTTTGTTTTGGAAATGAGTCGGCTTGCCTAGTTCCACTATAGGCGCCATCACGACAAAGTTAATTTTGGGTCGTGACAGAAAATAACCTTTCGAGAAAGGCACGTGACCAAATTTCGCATGTCATTGTTTGGGTTCTTGTTTTAGTCTGTAAAGTGACTTAACAAGTCTGCACACCTTTATTGTTTCACAAGAACCACGAATCCTTCAGGTTGTTCCATATAAATTTCTTCCTCTAAATCTCAATTTAAGATGGTTGTCTTTATATTTATTTGATGGATTTCAAGACCATATACCGTAGCCAATGCTACTAATATCCATATGTACATAATACTCGTAACCGACGAGTATGTGCCAAAATAGTCAAGGCCTTCTCATTTTCTATACCATTTGACAATAAGTCTTGCCTTATACATATCAATAGTGCCATCATCTTTTATTTTTGTCTTGAAAATCTATTTGGAACCCAATGGTTTGTTCCTAGAGTACGATCAACTAACTCCCAAGTATGTTTATTTAATATGGATTCTATCTCACTATTGACTGCTTCTTTCCGAGGAAGACATAACTTCTTTTAAAGTTTGAAATTCATTTTCCAACAAGAATGTTAGAAAATCTGATCCAAAGAAAATAGTTGTCATTTGACGTTTACTATGTATTGGATATTCCTCATTAAAGATACTTTCCTTTGCTTATTTCCGAGGTCACTTAAATTTTTCACTAGACGACTCACATTCCTTTATATACGGATAAATATTCTCGAAGAATTCAGCATTATCCGATTCAATTACCATATTAATATGAATGTCAGAATTTTTTGATTTATGAACCAGAAAATGATATGTCTTACTATTTGTTGCATATCCTATGAAAAATCAATCAATAATTTTCGGTCCAATCTTAACCCTTTTGGGTTTAGGGACTTGCACTTTAGCCAAATAACCCCACACTTTGAAATATTTCAAGTTGGGCTTTCTTCCTTTCCATTTTTCATATGAAATGAATTGTGTTTTGCTATAGGGAACTCGATTGAATATTCGGTTAGCTGTAAGAATGTCATGACCCCAATTTTCCTCCATAGGATATCGTGATGGCACCTAGTCGCTAAGACTAGGTAAGCCTAATATACATGCAATATTAACAGAAGTAATAATTGAAGTCTCAAAACTCAACGACTAATATAAAGGAAACTCCGCAGCTCAACATAAACAACTCCCCAAAATCTGGTGAATACAATTCACAAGTTCTACGAATATGTACTGACCATCCCTATACAACAATGTGTCTATAAAAGGAAAGAAAATGAATTAGACTAGATAGAGGGGGACTCTGAGGCCTACAGACACCGGCAGGTATACCTTGAAGTCTCCGAAGCTGAGCTCGTCTCACTAGTGCCTGGACTGGTAGGAGGTACCTAGATTTGCATAAAAAGATGTGCAGAAGCGTAGCATGAGTACATCACAATGGTACCCAGTAAGTGCCACACCTAACCTCGGTAGAGTAGTGACGTGGTCAGGTCAAGGCCCTACTGGAATAAATAAGAAACTGAACAAATGTATAAGAATGAAATAATGATTACAATAGAAGTGAGACAATAAAGAAATACACCGAGAATAGCTACACTGAACTAAGGTAAATAATGCATCACGAAAGAAAATAAAGAATGCTATTACACGAAACAAAAAAAAATACAACACAAGTGAAGTAATAGAAAGTATCAACAAGAATAACTACCGAGGTACCGCCTCGTAGTCTCAAATCACAAATTATTTTGCAATCTTTCCTTATATCATCACGGGAGCCTTGCATTTAGTTTTGAAAATCATTTTCCCGAAATAACTTCCCGCGTTTTAGCCCATCTTATCATACTGCGTGGCTTCAAATAGTTTCCCTACTAGCAACATGCGTATCAAGCCCACCTTATCTCACTGCATGCGTTTCAACCCCAAAACCTTATATCACCACATGCGTATATCACAACGTATCACAAATCGTACCTCAAGTGCCCAATATCACAACTTGCCAAAGAAATCAATAATAACGGTATTTTCACAGTAAATAGTCCATGGCTCAACCATAATGTGCACAAGAGTCTCAACAATAACAACCGAAAGTAAATAACTCAACGAGAATAGTATTTCACAACTTCACAACTTTGTCTCAATGCGAATTACGACCCTTATAACTCAATACCAATTTCAACAACAAGATATTCCAAGAATAACAACTTCAAGTAAAGAACTCAATAGTTAAATGATGAGTAGGGAATAGAGGAAACACAAACTTCAACTAATCATGTAAAGACAATTAACAAGTAAGAGATAATACAAGTAAAGCATATGAAGATAGACTAATGATGAAGAATATAACATGTTACAGTAACTCAATTAAGGCATGAAATGAATCTACAAAGCTAAAATCAGTAAAATTCCACATTTAGCCCGTGTACACACTCGTCACCATACGTACACGGTTTTCACATATCACAATTAACACAAACCAACCCAATCCTAAGGGGTAATTTCCCGACACAAAGTTAGGCAAGACACTTATCTCAAAACACGCTACTCAATCCACTGGTAGGCCTTTTCCTCGATTATCCAACTCCGAACGACTCAAATCTAGCCAAAATAACTTCATATCATAAATATAAACTATAGAAAACTATTTGGAACAATAAAGTTACGATCTTTACAAAGAAATAAAAAGTTAACTCAAAAAGTCAACCTGGGCCCGCATCTCAAAACCTGACCAAAATTATAAAAATTCGAACACCCATTTGATAACGAGTCCAACCATACAAGAATTACTCAAATCCGACCTCAAATCACCTTTCAAAATCCCAAAATCTACTCTTGGAAGTTTTCACAATTTTTCCCAAATTTCCAACTCAAATCACTAACTAAATGATGAAAATAACAATGGATTAGTGTAATATAACCAAAACCGAGTTAAAATCACTTACCCCAATAATTTCCTTGAAGAACCCTTGAAATATCGTCACAAACCGAGCTTTCTAGGTCCAAAAATGCAAATGAGATCAAACCCTCGAAAAAAATCCCTATTTCTGCTCAGCAATTCCGCTTCTGCAACCATGATGTAACAACCCGATCGGTAATTTCGGGAATTAGCGCCACGTTCGGTAGTTTAAGGTCTCGAGAAGTTTCGTAATATGTATTATGACTTGCGTGTGTGGTTGAGATTGGTTTTCGAATGATTCGAGATTTAATTGAAAGAATAATTCTCATTTTTAAAGCTTAAATGAAAAGAGTTGATCGAAGTTTGAATTTTGAGCAAACGATACCGAAATGGAATTTTTATGGTTTTAATAGCTTTGGATGGCAGTTTCGGACTTAGGCGTATGTCCGGATTTGAATTTGGAAATCCGTAGGGCAATTCAACGCATTTTGGTGAAAGTTGGAAGAGTTAGAGATCTGAAATATTTATAAGTTTGATCGAAAGTTGACTTGATTGATATCTGGTTCGGATTTTGATTCCGGAAATTGGAACAACTCCATTATGTCAATTATGATTCGTGTGAAAATTTTAAAGTCATTCCGGATTGATTTGATATGTTTCGGCACAAGATATAGAATTTGGAAATTTGAATATTCACAAGTTCGATTCGAGGTGCAATTTATAATTTCGGCATTGTTTGATATGATTTGAGACCTCGAGTAGGTCATTGTTATGTTATGGGATTTATTGGTATATTCGGACGAGGTTCTGACTGTCTCGAATGAGTTTCGGATCGTTTGGAGCCTTGTTGAAGCTGCTGGAAATTCTAGTTGCTGGTGCCTTAGCACCTGCGCATGAAGGACCGCAGGTGCATGCTCACGGAAGCGTGGAATTTGTCACAGAAGTGACCTGGGAAGGCTGGCTGGAGAGGCTCTGCAGGTGCGGATATTTGGGGCGCAAAAGCGGCTGTCATCGCAGATGCGCAAATGAGTCTCGCACCTACGATTGCACAGGAGCGGAAGAAATGGCGCAGGTGCGAGAAAGGGTTGTTGTGTGGTCACCGCAGGTGCAAGATTTTTCTCGCAGAAATGAGCTCGCAGGCGCACAAATCTGTCCGCAGGTGCGAAACCGGGCAGAAACATAAGGATCGAATTTGGTCATTTCTCCATTTTCGTTTTGGATTTTTGGAGCTCGATTTTGGGTAATTTTGGAGGAGTTCTTCACGAGTTCGTCTTGAGTAAGTGTTCTATATACGAAAGTGATTATATTTCATAAATCCATGTTTATATCCATTATTTATTTCGAATTTAATTGAAGAAAGTTTGAAAAAATTGTGAAATCTTCCGATAATGTAAAATAAAGATTTAGAGGTCGAATCATTGTTGGAATTTGTTAATTTTGGTATGGTTGAACTCATATCGGAATGGGTGTTCGTGTTTTGTGAATTTTATCGGGTTCCGAGGTGCGGGCTCGGGGGTTGACTTTTTAGTTTTAATTAAAAATTGAAGCTTTTTTATCCGAAATTATTTTCTATGAGTTTTATTTATGAATTGAAGTTATTGTGGTTAGATTTGAGCTGTCCGGAGGTTATTTCATGCGAGAAAGTCATTTTAGAGTATCGGTCTAGCTTCTTTGAGGTAAGTATCTTGCCTAACTTTGTATGGGGGAACTACCCCTTAGGATTTGAGTCTTTGGTTCTAATTGCGTCATGTGAAGGCCGTATACGCGAGGTGACGAGTACGTGCTCGAGCTTATTTGTGAAAATTTGACCGTTTAGGGCTCTTATATTCTTATGTTCATTAGATATGAAGTTGTTTGTCATGTTAAATCCCCCATTTACTAAATTCACCCTTACGTATCTCAATTGGAATTAATTACTTCATGTTCTACCCTTATTACCGATTAAACTCTTATGTGCCTTAATTGTTATTGTGTTGCACGAGGTTTTTGCCGTTCGGTTATTATTATCGATACAAATGTGGTGGTATAAGGTCTGGGTGTTAATACGCATGCGGTGAGATAAGGTGGGCTGGAAACACGTGGCTATTAGGGAAACTACTAGAAGCCATGCGGTGTGATAAGGTGGGCTAAAACGCGGGATGCTATTTCGAGAAAATAATTTTCAAAACTAGATATAAAGGCTCCCGTGGTGATATAAGGAAAGCTGTGATTCATTTTACGATTTGAGACTACGAGGCGGTACCTCGGGAGGGCTCTTGTTATCATTTCCCCTTTTTTGTGCACTTGTCTTTGATTATTGTTTTCCTTAGCATACTATGAATTGGTTTCCTTCGTGTTGCACTATTTGCTCAGTTCTATGTAGCTAATCTTGTTGTGTTGGTCACTGCTTCAAACTTCATTGTTGCTTTTATTACACTGTATATTTCGTGGTGGTCGTTTCTTATATGCCATTCATTGTCTTTTACTCTTATTTGTTGACTGGAATTATGGTAGAATGCTTGCACAAGCATACACATAGGTAAATCACACATATCGGTTTTAAAAGGTGAATCCTGACATCGTTAACCATTATACATACTCTTATCTATTTTCCTTATGTGTGAGGAATGTTCTATTGGCACGTGAGTCATCCGTGTGGTTATGAGTTGTAATGTGGGAACAAGATGCCAACTGATTAGGGTTCATGAATTGGGACTCGTGACCTGTGATTATGAGGTTCGGTACCTAGTGGAAATGCTTGAACAGACCTGGTGAGAAAGTGGTTGCTCTTATTGAATTGTTGCTGGTTTTCCCTCTATTTGGTTTCCATGGACTTAGACTGTGATCAGTTACTCCACAACATTATTAACTGACTGCTTCTTGAATATTGTTGTTACTAGTATATCATTGCAAGTATTGTCTTGTATTTCTTATTCTGCTTAGCTTTATATTAATATGGTTTCTATGTTAGTTCATCTACATACTTGTTCAGGTTGTTTAGTCCGGTAGTTGTCTTGACTGTCCCTCGTCACTACTCCACCGAGGTTAGTCTTGATACTTACCGGGTACCGCTCTGGTGTACTCATACTATATTTTTACACATTTTTTGTGCAGATCCAGGTGCCTCAGTTGTTGTTGATTATTAGCTGGCTAGTCGAGTTGCAGAGACTCAAGGTGAACTTGTCGTCACGTTCGCAGGCCTCAGAGTCACCTTCTGATATTTTCATTGTACTATTTAATTCCATCCGAACAATTGCATTTAGGGATTTTCTAGCAAACTCAGTAGAGCTTATGACTTGTACTACCGATTTTGGGAATTGTAATTTGTATAAGATTTTTATCTCGTATTTTTCATTTGATGGTTGAATTCTTCTAATTATTTAGTAAGTGTTAGGCTTACCAAGTCTTAGAGACTAGGTGTCGTCATGACATCCTACGGAGGGAAATTGGGGTCGTGACAAGTTGGTAACAGAGCTCTAGGTTCATAGGTGCTACAAGTCATAAGCGAGTTTAGTAAAGTCTTTCATATCGGTACTTAGACGTCTGTACTTATCTTCGAGAGGCTACGGAACTATTAGGACAGTTTCACTTCCTTCATTCCTATCGTGCGAGTTTATTGATCTCGTGGTTTGAACCCTTGTCATTTTATTCTCTCACAAGTGGTGAGGACACGAGCTGCAGTTACCGACCACGCTGCCCCAGAGCCGGTATTGCTAGGGATCGGGGCAGAGGCAGAGGCCGAGGAGGAGCATGACGAGCATAAAATACACACTTAAATTATGCTCGCTAATCAAATATAGTATATTATAATATCGTATCCACATGGATTAGATTTAAACAGTATTCTCGTAGTTTCTAGCTTGATAGCTATCCAAGATGATCAACAATTGAGATTTATATGATTTCTAACTAAAATTAACTAAGAGTCTAAAGCTATTGACTAATGACAATCGAAACAAAAATAAGCAAGGAAGTTATCAATTGGAGAAGATAGGGTTTTTACAGGATATGTACAAGATAATTGTTTGGGATCTAACTCTAGGTAATTCACTTCTAATGTTTAAGTGAGTGTCTCGAATTCACTCAATTATTAGTTCAAACGTTCAACAAAAACTCCTCTCTCGATTAAGTCTTAACCTCCCAAGATGAACCAATCTAAGCACGTGAAGATATGCAAGAATGCATAGTGGATTAGTCTTTAGGAGAACCTTTCTCGATTATACTCCTAACTAGGTTTAATCAATGATCCAACTATCCTCTTTTGATTACTAAGAAGAATTAAAAAACTCAACCAACAATATAATACAAAAATATCAAAAGTTATGCCTCTCTCAATTACATGAACAAGTGAATATATATGCAACAATTAAATCATCTAAAAACACTTTAATACATAAAAATAGCATTATAATCCACAAACAATCATCAAAACACCCAATCCATCAAACCCTAAAGAGAACTACTCCACAGATACGGAGCAATTCATCACAGATAAAATTAAAGTATAAGAAAATATAAATTCAATCCAAACTCGGGTCTTGAGTGAGGAAGGAATGATGAAATCCTTGTGCCCGTGTTCTTCCAACTCTTCCTTAACTTCCTTAGGTCAAAAGTATGTCAAAATTCCAGAAAATAACATTTTTTTCATGTATTTATACCAAGTAGGGTCGGGCCCAAACAAAATCATCGTTCCATAGCCGAAATAGGACATTTACTCTGTAAAGATTGCACAGGCATGCCGCATGGGGTGACGCACCATGAGGGGCATTAGTGGGGAAATCCATAGAGCTCAACAATTCAACAGACAACAAAAATACATTGCTGCGTCGCACTATGCCTCGCACCCTGCATCGCACTAGTGCAAATTTCTCAGAGTACGGCTTAAATCTTGCATTTTGACGTCCAGACTTGGTTCTCGACCCCCGAACACGATCCCGACTTAATCCCTTTGGCTTTTACTCAGACTTCAGAACTCCAAATAGCTCGAATTAGCTTTATTATATCTACATACTCGAAATCACTCCTACAAGGCATAAAACACACAATAAGTGCAAAACAATTTCAATTAAAGCTCAAACATAAGTAAAGTGCAGTTAATTAGAGTGCAATAAGCGACTAATATACGCAATTCTAGCCTACCATCAAAACCCCACACTTAAACCATTGCTCGTTCTCGAGCAATCAAACTACACTTCACATAGAACACGACGTTTTAAACAACTCTCATAACTCATAACACCAAGAATATTTAAAACAGATTAAGCACAATACCGTAACATCCTAGCCTCAAGATTTGACTCAAAAGCACCACACATTATTTATAACCCGCTCACTAACTCTAACACAGATGTCAACTACATTACCTTTCCTTCATGAATCAAAGTACCCTCACACAACAATAGAGAGTAGTTCTACACACAATAGAAATTAAGAACAATTAGGAACTCAAGATAGAAAGAATTCACTCACTCTCAGAAATAACATTCATATGCCACAAAAGACGTACCATAGGGTTGCCCGTAGTGTACTACTCTACTAATTGAGCTCATCCAGTCAAGGATCAAGTAAGACTTTAACTAGTTGTACTGTAGGCTGTGGGATGGGTAGGATACATTTAGATATAAAAGTGACTACACCTCCCTAAGCACTTTAATATATACATTTTATTGTTCAAAACCTCACACTTATGTCAAACCAAAACTCCACCTTCACATCAATATACATTAACTCCCTACTTCTTTAAGTAAAATTACATTAAGTAACCACTATCAAGGAATATTTTCACAATCATACACTTATTGTTTTACTTTTATTTTCAATTCATGTGGCTCTTTCTTTTTCAAAACAGTGCACCTTTCTCCTTAGTTCAATAGTTCCACTCAAAAGCCAAACCAACCAACCCACACTTTAACTTTTACAAAGTTCATAAAAAATTTAAGTGCTCAGAGAGGTATGGGGTTCAAATAGATGGTCCATTCAAACAATTGGGTAAGGCTTGTAATGTGATTGCCAAAAAATGGGATTACAAGCTCAAAAGGGTTGACTACGATACATAACAATTAGGTGAGTAAATGCATATAACTAGCTCAACAAAGAAATGCCTAGATCACTTCCTAGACTGAACAAGACTACTATTTCGCTTTGCAAACACACGGGGCAAATTCTAGACATCAAATGCAACGTATAGAATAACACAAAACCTCACACCCACATGTCACATAAGTCACTCAAGATTGGACTATCAATACACTCTAGTCAAAGCAGTTAAGGAAAGTTAAGATCACACAGTTTATGGTACTTATACAAGAGTCACAAACTGAGTCTAAGCTTCACAATTAAAGTACTCACTATTCTCAAGGTATAATAAAATCAAGAGATATTGCCTTCAATTCTAATCATAGCACAAGGTTTTCTCCTCCTAATAAAAATAAAAACTAACTATGCCCGGTTCAAACAAAACACTTGGAAAAGAACCGCGACATAAAGAAAAACCAAGTGGGAATTATTACACAACCTATAAAACAAAAATCTTTTTGTCTTTTTCCTTTCAACTTAAATCCCTCAAGAAACCTATCGATGATATCCATCGTCGGGAAAATCGAAAATTTTAATTTTTTAAAATTTTTGTGTTTTGTTTCAATTTGTTTTCTATCTCTAACTACTAAAACAACAAATCTGAAAACTAATACACATACATACATACAACATATCCCACACCCCATACTTTAAGTTGTGGCATGTCCCCATGACACACAATTAAAAATAATAAGGTAAAGGAAACTTCCCTGAATTTTTTTCTTTTCCGAGAACTTATGAACTCCACCTCTAATTCTGAATTCATTCCTCATTTTCGCTCCTTGAGAATTTTTGTAGAGCTCATTAAGCCCAATTCTTCTGAGGATACCAGCAAGCCCCTCTTTTTTCTTTCTTTCTTGTCCTCATCTTGAGCACTGAATTGCTCGTTCATGATTATCCTTAACTTATTTCTGCATTCTTTAACATGATCAATCCATACATATTCCTGTAAATCCCCAAAAATAAAATCCACATGATCAAAGTTAGAATAAGAAAACACAGAAGAAAGGTCAAGTGAATATTCCTCTGGTGTGTCCAAGACCATTCATTTCTTATTCTCTTCTACTAAAGGATGAAAATGTGGAAAGGTGGGTGGGGGTTTGAACTCTTCGTTCGTTGCTTCACACTCAACCACAACCTTATTTTCAATAATCTCAGTTGAATAAGAGTCCTCTTGAACAGTGGAAAGCTCTCTCTGTGGATGCTCATCCTCTTGAGTAGACTCGTTCTCACAAGGTATCTCCTCCATATATTCACCACCCCAATACAATGAGATTTCTGAAAATATACTTACTAATTGACTCACTCGCATAAACCTTTCTTCAACACTATTCATGAACCTATGCATAAGCGTTTCTAAACTACCATTCTCCTCTTGAGGTGATTGTCTCACTTTACTTTCATTTCAGTCATAATAAGGGTATTCATCCCAATCCGAGTTAGAATTGTACCCATATGAATCCTCATACATGTACGAACTAGAAACAGAGTGAGACTGCTCAAAATACGAACCATAGGAATAAAACATACTTGCTTGACAGTCAACCCATAGATGATTTCCACCATATTTAAAACACATAACAGACTGCTGATAATGTTCAACTGCTAACTCTTTAACCGTTTTCTTATGCTGGCTGTACTCTATCTTTACAACATTTAGAGTTTAAAATCTATAGTATCTTTTTCCAACTTGTTAGGTACTACAAAAAAAATCTTGAAAATAAGTTAACTAATATAAAAAAGAAAAAAGAAAAGAAAAGAAAAAAAAAACTAAAACCTAATTCCTGAATTAGCACCAAAAACTATTTCAAACACTATTGATTGCCAATCCCCGGCAACGACGCCAAAATTTGACGAGCGCAAAATACACACTTAAATTATGCTTGCTAATCAAATATAGTATAGTATAATATCGTATCTACATGGATTAAATTTAAATAGTATTGTCGTAGTTTCTAGCTTGATCGCTATCCAAGATGATCAACAATTAAGATTTATATGATTTCTAACTAAAATTAACTAAGAGTCTAAAGCTATTGACTAATGACAATCGAAACAAAGATAAGCAAGGAAGTTATCAATAGGAGAAAATAGGTTTTGATGGGATAAGTTCAAGATAATTATTTGGGATCTAACTGTAGGTAATTCAATTCTAATGTTTAAGTGAGTGTCTCGAATTCACTCAATTATTAGTTCAAACGTTCAGCAAAAACTCCTATCTCGATTAAGTCTTAACCTCCCAAGATGAACCAATTTAAGCACATGAAGATATGTAAGAATGTGTAGTGGATTGATGTTTAAGAGAACCTCTCTTGATTATCCTCCTAACTAGGTTTAATCAATATTCCAACTAGCCTCTTTTGATTACTAAGAAGAATTAAAGAACTCAATCAACAATATAATGCAAAAATATCACAAGTTATACCTCTCTCGATTACATGAACAAGTGAATATAGATGCAATAATTAAATCATCCAAAAATGCTTTAATATATAAAACTAGAGTTATAATCCACAAACAATCATCGAAACACCAAATCCATCAAACCCTAAAGAGAACTACTCCATAGATATGGAGCAATTCATCACAGATAAAATTAAAGTATAGGAAAACATAAATTCAATCCAAACTCGGGTCTTGAGTGAGGAAGGAATGATGAAATCCTTGTGCCCGTGTTCTTCTAACTCCTCCTTAGCTTCCTTAGATCAAAAGTTCAGAAAATAACATTTTCCATGTATTTATACCAAGTAGGGTCGGGCCCAAATGAAATCACCTTTTTCTAGCTGAAATAGGACATTTACTCTATAACAATTGCACAGGCGTGCCACATGGGGCGACGATCCATGAGGGGCATTAGTGGGGAAATCCAGAGAGCTCAACAATTCAACAGGCAACAAAAATACACTACTGCATTGCACTATGCCTCGCACACTGCGTCGCACTAGTGCAAATTTCTAAGATTACGGCTCAAATCTTGTATTTTGACATCCAGACTTGGTCTTCGACCCCCGAACACAATTCTGGCATAATCCCTTAGGCTTTTACTCAGACTTCAAAGCTCCAAATAACTCGAATTAGCTCTATAACATCTACATCACTCAGAATCACTCCTATAAGGCATAAACCACACAATAAGTGCAAAACACTATCAATTAAAGCTCAAACACAAGTAAAGTGCAGTTAATTAGAGTGCAATAAGCAACTAGAATATGCAATTCTAGCCTATCATCAGAGCACGTGCTACAGCTAGAGTACCTGTCAAAGTAGCCGTTGAGGAGTCGTCCGTAGCTCCTGTTGGGGGACAGGTACCGGAGGTGCCTGTTGTTACCCCAAGACTTCAGGAGACTTTAGCACAGTTACTGAGCATGTTTGGTACATTGGCTTAGGCAAAAGGTTGATTTCGGTTGCACCAGCTACTTCACTGATCGGGGGAGGAGCTCTGATTCCCGCCGCACGTACTCCAGAGTAACGAGTCCACGTTAGTAAGGTTCTTGGTGTCATGTCGATATAACTTGTTGTCCCAGTTCAGTTCGTGGTTAGAGCAGCAGCATATGAGGATTAACAGCTTAGACTTGTAAAGTTCAAGAAGTATTACCCTCCTACTTTCAGTGGTTTGGCTTAAGAGGATGCGTATGGGTTCCTAGGGGAGTGCTACCGTATTCTACGCACTATGGGTATTGTGGAGATGAGTGGGGTTCCTTTTACTACAGTCCAGCTTAAGGGAGCGGCATATCAGTGGTGGCGAGTGTATGAGTTGGGTAGTCCGGCCGATGCAGCTTCACTTTCATGGACTCAGTTTTCAGAGGTGTTCTTGAGATAGTTTGTTCCCCAGACCCTTCGGGATGCATGAAGCATGGAGTTTGAGCAGCTGCGCTGTCAGAGTATGCCGTTATATTCAATTAATTTTCCAGACATGTACCTATTTTGGTTTCTACAGTTAGAGAGCGAGTCTGCAGATTCATTGAGGGCTCAATCATGATATTCGGTTCAGCATGGCTCGGGAGTTGGAGTCGGATGCTCCATTTCAGTAGGTGGTAGAGATCGCTCGCCGATTAGAGGGAATGTAGGACCAGGAGAGAGAGGTCATGCGGGGACAAGAGAGGTAGGATAAGGAGGCTAAGAGGCCTCGTAGACCGGAGAGACCTATTGGTTCCTATTTTGGAGGCAGGGTACGGCATGGTAGAGGTTTTGTGGGTCAGCTAGTTCAATTTTCACTTCATACTTCGTATGAAGCTTCAGATATACATGGGTCTGAGGGTACCGGTATTGTACAGCTTCCACAGCCACGTCAGCAGAGAGGTTGCTTTGAGTGTGGAGATACCAGCAACATGGTGAGAGATTATCCCAGACTCCAGGCAGATGTATCACAGCAGGGTATTCATGATATGAGTTATGCTCCTATTGTTGATATCCCTGCACCGCCAGCTTGGGATGCGGGTCAGGCGAGTAGAGGGCGCCTAAGAGGGGGAGGCCCGACCCGTTGATGTGTTTTCTACGGTAGGGATGTAACGACCCGACCGGTTGTTTTGAGCATTTACACTTCACTCGGTTGTTTGAGGGCATGAGTAGCTCCATATGATGTAATATGACTTATGTGAATCGTCGATTTTGGTTTTCAGGTTATTCAGAATTGATTTGGAAGAATGATTCTCAGTCAGAAGCTTTAAATTTGAAAGAGACGGCCAAGTTTGACTTTTTTTGAATTTGAACCCGGAACGGAGTTCTGATTGTTCCATTAGCTCCGTTGGGTGATTTTGGACTTAGGAGCGCATCCGGATTGTGATTCGGAGGTCCGTAGATGAATTTGGCTCGAAATGGGGAAAGTTGAAATTTTGGAAAGTTTGACCGGGAGTGGACTTTTTGGTATCAGATTCGGATTGTGATTCCGAGAATTGTAATAGCTTTGTTATGTTATTTGGGACTTGTGCGCAAAATTTGAAGTTATTCTGGATTGATTTGCTATGTTTCGGCACGAGTTATTGAATTTGAAAGTTCAAAGTTCATAGATTTCGATTTGAGGTGCAATTCTTTATTTCGATGTTGTTATGCATGATTTTAGGCCTCGAGTAGGTCCGTGTTATGGTATTGGACTTGTTGGTATATTCGAGCAGGGTCCCGAGGGGCTCAGGCGGGTTTCAGATTGATTTCGGATCATTTTCTTCAATGTTGCTATTGCTGGTTCTAGTGACCACACCTACGGCAGGTTTGCGTAGGTGCGAGGGTCGCAGAAGCAACGAAGGGGTCACAGGAGCGGAAATATTGTTGGGAGCAGGGTTCCGTAGAAGCGGAGATTTGCTTCGCATCTGCGAAGGCGCATATGCAGTGAGTTGAGCGCAGAAGCGGATTGGAAGCGCAGAAGTGACAAGTGGGCGCAACCACAGGTGTGAAGGCAAACCTCTAGTGTTTCCCTGCAGAAGCATATTTTTGGTCGCAAATGCGACGCCGTAGAAGCGGCTAATGTGCCGCAGGTGCGAAAGTGCTGGGCAGAATGATAAATATAAGGGTTCGCGATTTTGGCTTCATTTTAACATTTCCAGGCTCGGATTTAGGCAATTCTTGGAGCAATTTGCATCTTGTGGACTGGGTTTTTGAGCCGTTCGGAGGTCGGAACGCGCGGGATGGCATTTTGGAGCATCGTTTGGCTTTCTCGGTGTTGGAATTGGCTTGTTCGAGGTAAGTAACTCTTCTAATCTTAGTGCCGAGGGTGTGAAACCTCGAAATACGTGTTATGTGATTTGTGTTAAGGTGACGCACATGCTAGGTGAGGGGCGTGTGGGCATGCACCATGTGAATTGGGACTCTGGTGTTTCCATGGCACTGAATAGTGGCCCTATTTTGTTGATATCCGTGTTTTCACCATGTGATAAAGTAATTGAGCTGTCAATCATGCTAAATATCATATTTAGGCTTTATGCCGATATTATTTGGACTCATAGTGGTCGTTTCATACTATCATCTCACTGATTTCATTGATATTTAGTACTTAGTCATATTCATGCATTCATACCATATCTCAGTCTTAGATATTATTTATTGATACATCATATCATTGTTGTCGGGCTAGTTTCGAGACATTGTGAGCCCGTGAGTGAGACTGGAGATATTGATGACTGAGTGAGGCCGAGGGCCTGAGTAAGAGTGACATTTTAGGATCGGGCTGCACGCCACAGCATATTATATTGATTATATTTTATATGGATCGGGTTGCAAACCGAAACAAGCCTTCGGGCTATATATATATATATTATTGGATCGATTTGCATGCCGCAACAATATTGGATCGGGCTGCACACCGTAACAATATAGCGCTTGGGCTGAAGGAGCCCCTCCGGAGTCTGCACACCTCTAGTGAGCGCAGTCGACTATATATATGTGGATCAGGTTGCACGCTACAATGGGCCTTATGGTCATATATTGATCGGGTTGCACGCTGCAGCAGGTATAGTACAACGCTGAGTGATTGAGTGTGTTGAGCCTTGAGCATAGTGAGAGAGAATGCGAGACAGTGAGGTTGAGTACTCTGAGAGTATGATTACATGATTCATCTCTGAGATACATGGCATTGGCATACACACATGACATACAAGCATATAGATGCATGTTTCCTCATGTTGTACGGTATCATGTCATTCATGACTTTTTACACACATTGATATGTGGGCATAGAGAGGTATTTCACACTTGCTATCTAGAAAGAAAATGAAACATCTTATTTATTGTGAAAAGGATATTTGGAAAAATTAGAGTTTCCAAACTTTCTCGTATTTTTGGCATTTTCGATAAAAGATTGGGTTTTCACTAAGATACTTGAAAAGCATGACTATTTTCTGGAACTGTGAACGAGCTGAGCATTTTACTTCTGAGATACATCTTTTATTACATATATTATGCTATTATGTACTGTTGTGGGATATTAGTATTGGGCCCGACCTTAGTACAAGCTCGTCACTACTTTCAACCTAAGGTTAAGTTTGTTACTTTTTGAGTACATGGGGTCGGTTGTACTCATACTATACTTCTGCACCTTGCGTGCAGATGTTGGCTACTGATGTTGCTGTGTTCGATGGGAGCTGGATTGAAGATGTACCTACATCCCGGCTGTAGCTGCCTCTTGTTCGTGGTAGCTTTAGATCTGTAAAACTCTGTTTATGTACTATTCAAATAGACTATGTATTTATTTCATTTCCTCTTGTAAACTCTATTCTTAGAAGCTCATGATTTTTACTACCAGTTCTTGGGGAAAATGTATAAGATTCAGATCATTCCTTTTGTTCAATTGTCTTATTAATATTATTGAAATTGGATAGTTATTAGTTGGCTTACCTAGCGGGTTGGGTTAGGTGCCATCACGACTAGTGGATTTGGGGTCGTGACAGGTGGTATCAGGGGTCTAGGTTCATAGGTTCTACAAGTCATGAACAAGTGTCTAGTAGAGTCTTGCAGATCGGTATGATGTCGTCCATACATATATTCGAGAGGCTACAGGACATTTAGGATGTACTTCCCATATTTCTTTCTTTATCGTGCGACATTGATTCAGCTTGAAGTGTAACTCTTTGAATTCCTTCCATGCATTCATATGTGCATGTGAGCGCTCGGTATCGACTGTGCGCCGACGACTTGTGATTCTATGGTTGAGGTACGAGATGTGATTTTTGCGTGCTGATGATGGGCTAGTCTGGAGGACTTGAGGTCGGGTTTTGGCGGTGGATTGAGCATGGAGATTTCGATTGTGTGAACAGGTGTTTATGGGACTTATATATCCGGTGGTGTCCCTGTTAGAGGAATTTGTGATTGGATGACTATGGGGTGAGTATGATGAGACTGTGAAATGTGTTCAGACTGTTCGAATGTGACGAGAAGAGTTTACTTGAGATGTAGCAAGGACTATTGGGTGTTTGATTTGACATATGGTCTCGGGTTATGGGTGTGTTGAGGGATCACTCATGTTTTTTAGTTGTGGAGTGAAGTAGATTCTCATGTCTTGTTGATGAGTTCAGAATCAATAAGATCAAGTGATTGCGTAGTAGTCATGACTGTGGAAGGGTATAGAGAGATGTCGGTTTGAGGCAAAGCAGGCGGATTATCTCCTATGAGGTGTCCTAAGGTTGTGTGGTCCTTATGATGTTTTGTAGAGAGTTCTCTTTTACCAGTGAATGATATATGTTGCAATTTGAGTTTGGATCGCTTGTGAAAGTTGGCTTGACTATTACAAGGGCGAGATTTGCAGACGATTTGAGGTATTATATGGTTGGTGTTACATGGGCTTGCGAAAGATTTAATTGAATTTCAGTGCGGGATTCTGGCAGTAATAGAGTATGGGTATCGTGATGTTATCGAGTGTTTTGTTCTGTGGCTTTGAGCCAAGTGGGGGAGTCTGCTATCGACGAGTTGATTGCATGATTACATGTTGTATTGGTTTTGGTTCGGGGTATAATGGGGAATCAATTATAACTTGCAGGGGTCGAGATCGAGGATGACTCGGGTAAAGGAATTTATGGATATAGGTTGTATTACACTTTATGGGTATATGAGAATCGTAAAATAATTGAGTGGTTATTCGCGAAGGATGTAGTGTACATGGAGTAGGAATTTGCTCAGTTGCTTAGGAGTGTGAGTTACTCCTTTGGGTGTCGTCGTGCCAATGGGGCACCAGTCATTTGGCCCGTTTGGGGCGGTGGAATTAAGATTTGAGCAGAGTGGATGACTCTCGAAAATGGTTCTAATAGATTCAAGAATTATATGTAGCGATTTGAAATTTTCAAGATTGGTACATGTCTAGAAACTGGGAGTTACATTGGATGGTGACAAGACTTGTGGCATTTGTATACCATTGTGGATTATGCATTTCTGCATCGAGAAGGTGAAGGAAACAGTCTTAGGTTCATATAAGGTCTCTTTAGAGTTAGTATCTCGGTTATGGTGCTTTGGGGTGCTTAAGAGGAAAGTCAGCGGCTTATGGGCCTTAGGGCATTGTGGTTTTATACTAGGGTCTCTTGTGTGGTGAATTTTGGTTAAGGATCGTAGTGTTCCAGCAAGGAGGAGTATCAATTTGAAGGCAATTTAGAAGGGACTTGGAGAAATAGGACAACGTGGTAGTAGGTTGGATCAACACAGTAATGGATATAATCAGTTCTTTGGGTACTTATGATATGGCTAGTCTCCACAGGTGTTTTATGGCAATGCTCTTGGGGTTTTGGCGACCTGCGTGGATGGGTGAGTTAGAGAGATTTAGTTCTGATAGCTTGGTTGGGTGCAAATGGGTTTCAAAGAGTTCCCACTTGGTTTTACCACAGTTCGAGGAGTATATTTCCTACCGGCGTGAAAAATATGTTGTGTATTGGGATTTTCTCCGGGATGAGATCAATGGAAGGTTTCTAACTGATCAGGTATGTATTCTACTTGTGACTCAGAATTGATTATGAGATTCTTGTACTCTTCACAAGATGGAATGGTAGATGCGGTGTGTTATGTGTCATTGAGATTTGCATGTGCAAGGTCACAGTTCAGTTTTGAAGGGAAGAAAATAAATTCGTAGGCAACATGGACGATTTCAGATGACTAGGTAAATGATATTACAAATCGGTATGGCCTGATGAGAGTATACAATTCAGAATGGGCAATGTGTTTTGATTTATGGGTACTTCATTGGTATTACAGCACTCTCCTAGTTGATCAACTACTGATATTCAAATTTTGCTATGTGGAACGGAAGAATTGTAGAAGTATTTCTTGTGGGATGATCGTGTATGAGAGATGTGTTAGACATTCTGGCAGTGGAGATAGAATCAGATATGGTGATTCGTTTGTTTTATAGATTTGGAGGCTGAGAGTTCTCAGGAGCAGATTGTTTCATGGTTGTGAACTGTGAGGTTGTGGCCGAAGCTAGCCAGATGATAGTATGTGTTATGATTCAGTCATTGTGGATTTTTGAAGGGTTATTTATCTATTTGTTGGTGACCAGAGTCGATTTAGGGGTCCATTGGTAGGCCCAATTAGGATGGGTATTCTACACCGAGTCGGATTGGTTGGCTCTATTCTGCTATTGTTGAGAGATGTGCCATTCGGTTGTTGTTGAGCTTATTCGTGTTCTGAGATAATCTGTGAGTTACTCTTCTATGCTACGAGGAGTTGTGATTCGTTGGTTATATGCACATATGGTGCGATTCTATTGGGGCCTTATAGCAGAATTTGAGCGAGAAGAGTATTGTGTATTGCTTGGTTGATGGAGTATTGGTTATGTTCTTTCGAATTTTGTGTGGCATTGTGTCATTTGCTTCTCCGTGGTTGTGGTAATGCACTTGGAGTACTTGATGTCGAATTGCGCATGGTTATTTATTTTTAGCAGGGTGGCTTGAGGTATTTCATATGGACCAGTATTTGGATAGGGTCACGCATTGCAGCAGAGTTATGTTAAGATCTGTTCCTTTATGTTAGATTCGTGTATTTTGGTTCTATGGTGTGTGATAGGTTCTTAGCATTGCGTTGTGGTGGTACTTGTGGAGCTTGCAGGACAGTTCTCCCGTCTGAATCAGTTTTCCATGATTTGAGTATATTTGGAAGGTTGCTTATTGGTGCACAGATTGCACAGGTTATGGCGTCAGATTGTATTGATGTGGCATGTCACTAGAGTGGTCGTGTTGGATGAGATGAGATCATTGGACCTAGGATGGATACTATCTTAATTGATTACAACATGTTTGGAAGGATAATATCGAAAGTCGGCTTAGCATTTGCTATAGTTCTTGTCGAATGAGAGGGAATTCCATGACTGATTAATATGATGAATAGTTATGAGTTTTGCATGTTTCTTTCATCATCGGTAGTGTACGAAGGTTTTAGAACGAGGTTTTGTTTGATATGAGATTTATTACCGGCATTGAGTTGATTTGAGCAGCTACTATGATTAGAAATCATTGCTTCGAGCATTTGAGCTATGTGGTATTTGAATTTGAGTATTTGAGTTATGGTTATGGCTTTTGGTACAACTTGTTCAGACTTATACGGTATGCAGATGCGGAATTCAGATCTTATAAGAAATTTTGGATGTAGGAAATTTGATTCGAAGGCTTGTGGGCTAGGTTAAATTGAGAAATTTCAGTTATGTTGTGTTATCGGACCTGTATGGGATAGGGTGACGTGGGATCACCCCTGGGTATGTTCATGGCAAGGTTATACGGCGGTTTGATGGCTTTGAGAACAACTATGGACACGTTCGAGGACGAACGTATGTTTAAGTGGGGGAGGATGTAACGACCCGATCGATTGTTTTGAGCATTTACACTTCGCTCGATTGTTTGAGGGCATGAGTAGCTCCGTATGATGTAATATGACTTATGTGAATCGTCGGTTTTGGTTTTCAAGTTATTCAGAATTGATTTGAAAGAATGATTCTCAACTAGAAGCTTTAAATTTGAAAGAGTCGACCAAGTTTGTCTTTTTGTGAATTTGAACCCGGAACGGAGTTTTGATTGTTCCATTAGCTCCGTTGGGTGATTTCAGACTTAGGAGCGCGTCCGGATTGTGATTCGGAGGTCCGTAGTTGAATTTGGCTCGAAATGGCAAAAGTTGAAATTTTGAAAAATTTGACCGGGAGTGGACTTGTTGGTATCAGATTTGGATTGTGATTTCGGGAATTGGAATAGCTTCGTTATGTTATTTGGAACTTGTGCGCAAAATTTGAAGTCATTCCGCATTGATTTATTGTGTTTCGGCACGAGTTATTGCATTTGAAAGTTCAAAGTTCATAAATTTCGATTTGAGGTGCGATTCGTTGTTTCGATGTTGTTATGCGTGATTTGAGGCCTCGAGTAGGTCCGTATTATATTATTGGACTTGTTGGTATATTCGGGTGGGGTCCCGAGGGACTCGGGCGTATTTCATATTAATTTTGGATCATTTTCTTCAATGTTGCTATTGGTGGTTCTGGTGTGTGACCGCACCTGCGGTTGGTTTGCACAGGTGCAAGGGTCGCAAAAGTGATGAAGGTGTCGCAGGAGCGGAAATATTGCTGGGAGAAGGGTTCTGCAAAAGCGGAGATTTGCTTCGCATCTGCGAAGGCGCAGAAGCGACAAGTGGGCGCACACCCGCGAGTGCACAAATATGGATATTTTAACGCAGATGCGAAGGCAGACCTCCAGTGCTTCCCCGCAGAAGCGTGTTTTTGGTCACAAAAGAGGCTAATGTGCCGCAGGTGCGAAAGTGCTGGGCAGAATGATAAATACAAGGGTTCGCGATTTTGGCTTCATTTTAACATTTCCAAGCTCGGATTGAGGCGATTCTTGGAGCAATTTTCATCATGTAGACTGGGTTTTTGAGCCGTTCGGAGGTCGGAACGTGCAGGATGGCATTTTGGAGCATTGTTTGGCTTGCTCGGTATTGGAATTAGCTTGTTCGAGGTAAGTAACTCTTCTAATCTTAGTGCTGAGGGTGTGAAACCCCTAAATACGTGTTATGTGATTTATGTTGAGGTGACGCATATGCTAGGTGACGGGCGTGTGGGCGTGCACCATGTTAATTGTGTCTCTGTTGTTTCCATGGCACTGAATAGTGGCCCTATTTTGTTGATATCCGTGTTTTCACCATGTGATAAAGTAATTGAGCTGTCAATCATGCTAGATATCATGTTTAGGCTTTATGCCGATATTATTTGGACCCATAGTGGTCGTTTCTTACTGTCATCTCACTGATTTCATTGATATTTAGTACTCAGTCATATTCATGCATTCATACCATATCTCAGCCTCAGATATTATTTATTGATACATCATATCATTGTTGTCGGGCTAGTTTCATGACATTGTGAGCCCGTGAGTGAGACTGGAGAGATTGATGACTTAGTGAGGCCGAG